>PVIA01009557.1:0-60154 GCA_004024845.1 Tonatia bakeri
TTTTTTTTGTTTCCCCAGATGAAAACAGTCCTCAAAGGGAAATGTTTTGCCAATGTGGAAGAGGTGAAACCAAAAAAATTGCAGAAGCACTGAAAGGCATCAAAATCAACAAATTCAAAAACTGTTTTGAGCCGTGGGAAAAACATCCTGATAGGTGGATTGCATCAAATGGAGAGTACTTTGAAGGTGATTGAAGTTTTTTATACATAAATTCCAGGTTTTGGGGGTCCCCCTTCATATGTTGCTAATAATCAAGTCTCTTCCTTCTCCTGTCCCCACCAAAACCTAATAATCAAGTCTTTTCCTCCTCCTGCTCCCACCAAAACCCTTTGGGAAGAGGCAGAGGGAGAACAGCAGAATCTCAGATAAATGGAAAACTGTAGCATGTTCCCCTTTCTGTTCCAGCTCAGAAATTGGCCACCCAAAACAGGCCTTCCTCCAGCTTCCAACCCAGAGGTCAGGAAGGGCAACATGATCGTGGTAATTTTTTTAAGTGTCATATTAAATCTCTGTCGAGTGGCTGAACATCTGTTCTCTTATCCGCTTGTGTTTTGAGAAACAGATCTAGCCCAGAATCACAAGGTTTCAAGTGGTCCCGTTCTTGTATAATCACACCAAAGCTTTCTCTCAGGCCCTCACCAAAGCAATTAGCAAAGCTGCTTTTAACCAATTAGGTTCATGTTTTTTAGCTCCCTCAGGCAGAGGCTAATCTCTCCCTCCCCACCACTTGGCCTCTGTAGAGGCCATTTCAAAATGCACAATTTGAACCGATTAAGCCTGTCTTGTTATTATAATCATTAATCATCATCACTCTAATGATAACTAATAGGCTACTTCCAATCCCTTTCTGGACATGATGGGGGCCTACATAAGTAAAAAACAAATATTTCATAGAATGCTTCCAAGTTTTGCATCATCTTTTCACATACATCGTGTTGGGTCTTCGATGCAGTGAGGTGGATTACTAATGGGAAAATAAAAAGCAGCCTCACTCTGGCTTTGAAGTCACTCATGCCACAGCCAATGGCTAAATCACAAACATTCATTAAAACATAAGAAGAGGCCCATAGTGTAGTGTGGTGGACAGAGAAAAGATAAAGCTCCATAGCTCTGCATCTGCATCATGATTCCCTATTTCCTAAACCTAGTTTTCTCATTTGCAAAGTGCCTGTCCCACCAAACTGCCGTGAATACTCAACAACATGGCACTTGGTGCCTAGAAAAATGCTTATCAAATAATAGCCCACAATGATAAGAATAATTGTTGAGCTCATAAAATGATTCAACCTTGTGTTCTATCCCCCTAAACGGCTACATGCCATTTAATCCTCATGGCAACCCTACAGGTAGATGCTATTCTTCTATTGGTTTACAGTTACGGTAAATAAGACAAGAAGAGTCAAGTGTCTTGCCTAAAAGTTCCCAAATGATATCATAAATGCTCCCTAAATGGTGTGTTTAAAAACTATATATACACACATGTATGTATATGTATGTATGTGTATATATGTGCGTGTGTGTGTCTGGAGAAAGCAGGGGTGGTGGAGGCAAGGGCTCAGACAGAATTAATTCATTTGGCATCATGTCTTGGAGGGAGAAAAGGAGGATTTCAGTACATGGAGTGTTTTGGTCATTATGCATTGTGACTTCCTACACGTTACCTCCTTCAATGCTCACAACAGTCCTTTAAGGCAGTGTTACCATCTCTGTTTTAGACTTGTGAACTCCTGCGGAGAATAATGCTGACCCAATGAGGCAGAGCTAGGACTCAAGTCCCCTTCTGCTTCTGTCATAGCACCTGATCTTCTGTAGATGTTTCCCAGGCTGTACTGTGCTGTCCATCCTCCTTCTCAGCACTATGCCTGGAGTCTTCCAGCCCATTGCCTAGCCTCCAAACTACTGGGTACATGAAACCAGAGTGTTGATTCCACTGGGTTTTCATAAAGCAATCTTCTGCCCTGAAGAGCAGCTAAGGAGCAGGACTGGCCTCAGGTTAGTATCTCCCTGTATAGAGTAATGCACTCGACACATACACACCAGCAGCAATAACAAACTCAGCTTCTCTCTCTCTCCCTCCCACTCCAACCCAGGCCCTTCTACAGTGTCCGAATTCCTGCCTCTATGCCTTTTGTCTATTCTCTTTTATATCTCAAATGTTTTCTGGCTGCCATCCAGCAATTGACTTTCTCATTTCACTTAAAGGTAGAAGTACAACAAATGAGTTAAGAACTATCAGCTCTGGAGAAAACCAATAGTAAAATCAACTCCTATTTCAGCCACTTACCTCAGCAGGCATCAGTTTCCTCATCTATAAAATGGAAATATTAATAACACTTAACCGACAATTATTGAGGTAAATGACATAATACATGAAAATAGCTTAGCACATTATCTGACCCTCCATAACAAAAGTTAGCCTTAGATATACATCACTCTTGTCAACCCTGAACTTTTTCTTTTATTACCCAGGAGTTCAGCAGGGAAGTTTTCTTTTCCTGTCTCACCAGAGCATCTGACCTACATGGCCCTCTCCCTTCCATGAGGCTGTCCTGTCCGTAATCAGCTTGCCCAGTCCAAGCCCATGCATGTGACTACAAGCCTTCACTCTTGTCAGATGTGGACTGCACACCCCTCGGACAGGCGACATTCTCTCCCGAGCCTCACTTCCCTCACCTAGGAAACAAGACCGATGACAGTTCCCACCTGCCAGGACTATGGTGAAGGTCACATGAAATATTTTATAAAAGACCTAACATAGTGCCTAGCACAGAGTCAAGTAATAAATAGTATATAAATTTTAAGTAAATAATTACAATGTGATATAAGTGCCAGTAAAGGAAGGCACACAAAAGGGCACTTAAGGGGGGAAGAGGCACCTTATTCTGTTTTACATAATACACATTTGGGTATATGCCAGTCTTGCTCACTCTATTTCAGGATTCTGGGGGAGAGAAAAGGTCTAAGCACTATGCTGAACTTACATGCATTATCAGGTAAACATATGCTTTATTTATCCCACAGAACCTCTTGATACCCATGTGTACTTAATGCTCATTATCAAATAAAAAGGTAACAAAAAGGCAAACATGCATTTTCACTTGCATATGGACCTTTCTCAGGTTTTCCATCTCTCGTTGCATTAACTATTCCTCTGTTACACTTAACTGACACTAATATTGCTTTCACATGCAGAGGGGACTTCAAATTTACATATTCAAACTTCTCAGAAGTCTTCTTTGCTATAAAAAAATGATACGCCTATTTTTTCAGAAGCCAGATCAAAGTAAAGAGCAAACCTCCCCTCTAAAAACCAGCAGCAACTTCTTCCATAAAGAGCATCCTGCATACATCTGCAAAGCTGAAAAACAAGCTAACAGTGTGTCTGGTTTAAAAGAGAGTTGTGAGCCTGCTACGATGTTGAAATATGACAATACTGCTTTCAATGCCTCTGTAGGGATACCTGTTAGCCCCTTCCTGCTGACCTAGACTGCTGGTTCTCCCACACCCAGCCTGCCTGCTTGCCCTCCAGAGACTCTGTGGATCCCTGTGGTTCGCATCTATGGCTCTTGGCTTCCCTTTTGCTGAGTCAACTGCAAGCTGCTTTATTTGCCTCTTCAATAGTCCAGCATCCCCAATAACAAAGGAAAAACTATACCTCACAGATGAGTTGTAAGAAAGTCAGCACATAGGGCAAAAGAAGAAAACTGGAATTACTTTTGGAAAATGCTTCAGCCTCAACCTGACCCAGACAGAGATGTCCCACATGGGACTGTCACTGGGGAAGAAATGTAACTCCATTGCTCCCAAAAACAAAGTTGTACAAGTGATATGTCTGAGCAGGGACAAATGAGTGGCTTTACCTTGTTTCACCACACACAGCAGCCTTTTCCATGAAGCGAAAGGCTCAGGGCTTTTCCAACAACAGGGTACTCAGAATGCCCTGGAAAGCTTGCTAAAATGCTGATTACCTGGTCTCACCCTTTGTATGATGCTGAGGGAGAGCCTCCAGGACATCCTTGAAATATATTCTCTACCAATCTGGATTTACAAGCTAGACCAGCTGGAGGATTTATAGACACTCTGATTTCTGTTTTCACTGTTTATTTATTCTTTCATTTTAAAAACATTCATCAAGTACCTCCAAATGCCAAACACAATTAGTCCTATATAAACATTATACTATATGTATGCTAATTATATATGTACATGTATTACATATATATGATCTATAACAAACCTTGCTTTCTAGAGCTTAAATTCTAATAGTTCAAATCATCAACAAACAACCTGTGTCATACATGCTAATGTCCACAGCAGCATTAGGTATAATAACCAAAAATGAAAATAATCCAAATATTCATCCACAGGAGATGGATATATAAAATGTGGTATATCCATACCATGGAATATTATTCAGTAAAAAAAAGAAATGAAGTACTGATAACATGGTACATCATGGGTAAACCTTAAAAACATTATGCTAAGTGAGAGAAGACAGACACAAAAGGCCATATACTGTATGTTTCCATTTTATGTGAAATGTCCAGAAAAGGAAAATCTATTGATACACAAAGTTAATCAGTGGTTGTCAGGGGCTAGGGAGTCAAGGATACTGCATACAAGCCTGAGGGATCTCCCTAAATGATAGAAATGTTTTAAAACTAGATCATGGTCATAGTAACATACCACACCCTTCGGTCTTATGTGACTTAGCTAACATCACTGTAAATAGATTATGCTTCCTATCCCTCTGTGTTTGGGCCTCAGGAGTAGGCTTACTCCTGAAGAGAATAACTGTGGCTAGGGAAGGGGAGGAAACCAATTCACAGTGACCCAGAAAGAAAGGAGCTGGGGGAAATTTCCCAGCCTCATTCTCTTCCCTTTCTCCAATTTCCTACTAACAACTCCCATTAAATGAACCCATTTGGGCACCACAGGATGAGGAAACCCATAAATGTAACCTGAATATGTCAACCTCTAGAGCACAGAGAAGGATGGAGAAAGTGGAAAATAAATCTGTAGGGATAAATGTAAAATATCCAGTGTAGTACCATTATCACCTGCTCCTGACAGAAAAGGAAACTGATTTCTGAACCAGTTAAAAAACATGTCCAGGGATATACAGCTGGAGGCCAGAGCTGGGCTAGGGATCCAGGTGTCCTGGTGTCTCTTAAACACCATCTCTAGGCTACAAGTATTTCCCCCAACCCCAATCGCTAGAAATTATTAATAAAACCTGGGAAGGATGACCATGACTCCCCAGGTTCCCAAATTAGGAGAAACAATTGTGCCCTAGTGTTAGGGACCGCCCTGCCTGGTCTAAGGAAGCTGTGACCCCCTGTGACTTAGGCTGAGTGAGAGACCTCCGGATCAGGAGCCACTAAGGAGACAAAACTTATTCCCCTGGCATGAACGCTACCTGTTCTGTGCCTGGCCTTTAAATGCTTGATCAGTTACCAATGACGGGTAAGACTCCTCATGGAAGGGGCAACCTAAGCCAGGTTCTGGTCTCATAAGGCCTATGGGAAGAGACTCATGAGACTGTGGAAATAAATGAAGGGGCTGTGGAAAGGAAGGGCCGATCGACATCAACCCCTGCCTGAGTCTTTGTACTCAGATGTGAGAAATCCAAGTCTCCTTGCTGCCTGTCTCCAGCCCTTCTCAGGGCTTAGCAAACAGCCAAAGGGGGCAGCTCAGACCAGAGACGGCGGACCCCCGGGGTAATCAGGCCTGGGACATAGAATATGCAAGATCCTGTGAGATCTGTTTGCTGGAGGATGTTATTAACTTGGAATTTGAAGGCACAGACAGGAAACCTTTGGAACCTGTAGTCCTTTCATATGATAAAACTCCAATCTCTGCCTGGAATCACAACAGAAACTCTGTTACCATCTTTGGAAGTTATGTGTTCTCTTTGATCCCTTCTGCCAGACTGTGAATCCACAAAATGTGTCTACTTTCTCAATAAAAACCCACTGGAGTAAAGGAAGGGGCGCTCACCGACTTGGAGAGTGGCCACTCCGTTCTTTACTTCCCCACAGAAAACTGTTTCTGTGCATGATTATTTCCCGTGATTCAACGAGCTATCTGCAGTGTTCCGTGTGTATACAGCCGGCTGGGAGAACTGGGACTGCATGCTTCACCCTAGCACAATAGTAATCCATAGCCAAGACAAGATCATGTGACCCTATACTTTCCACACGGACCCACACCGAGATATTTTCACCAGGGGGCCTCCCAGGGCCCCAATCCACAGAACAAAGGCGGCTCAGGTGTGGGTATCAGCTCTTTAGCCAAGTCACTGAACATGGCTCAAACACATATTCCCAGGCACAAGCTTTTCAATGGAAATTATTTTAGACCCTTTTAAATGGATGTTGATTTTCTATTGCCCATAGACCTACTGCACCCCTGAACTGTCAAGGAAGCAAAGTTCATGCAATCCTACTTGTCCATCAGGCCTCAGAGAGAACACTACCTGGGGAGATGCTTCAATATGTACAGTAAAAACATCTCCAGCCATTAAAGAAAAAAAATAAAAGTGCCTTTCTTTACTCTGATTTGCAGTGATTTGCAGAATTGGTGTGCAATAGAAAAGGTGAACCCCAAGTGAGCCTAGTTATGAGGGGATTCCATTTACCTCTCATATCCTAGTAACGGGGCCTGCAAGGTCCAACAGCTATTCTGAGAGGACATTGACCTCAGAGACAGATGCCACCCAGGAGTCACCCAGCTGGTGAGTTCTATCCCTTGAGGGCCCAGTGGCCCCACATGAAAAGCTGTAGAGATGGTCCTCTTGGAAGTGGCTGAGCTGACAGTGAGTGGTACAGTTAGTGTGGAAGGACCAGCCTGTCCGCTATCCAAGTCTTTGTTATTAAACAGCTTCTACAAAGTGCTGCAGCTACAGCGAGCACACCAACACAAAGGCGGCAGCAGCCTTTCAGAAAGTGGACACCAGGCTTGCCATTAACAGAGCTCCTGGGGGCTCCGAGACCACCTATTTTATCCTTGACTTCCAGCTTTATTGTTCTGTGATGGAAGGAAGGTACCACTCTTCCCATGTCCATCTCATCTGCCTTCTCCATCATGCACTGTGATGGTCTCTGCTCCCAGCAGGTCGTAGAACTAAGTCAGCTTTATGATCGCTCTTTCCCTGTTTCCCCAGTCTGCGGATCTTCCTGTCCCAAATAAATCAATGTTACTATTTCTCATTTTCCTCCTCAGTCTCAGCAGGCTGCCACTCAGGCCATTTCTTACAAATAATGAGCCAGGCATGCTCTCAAACTGGGCCTGTGTGGGGCCCAGGCCAGAATGGAAATAAGACTGTATGGTCCAAATCACAGGATTTCTGAGCCACTGCACAGATTTCCCTTTGGCTAGGCCCATCACAGCCATTTCCCTTCTGTGTGATGGATGGAGAGGACTGTGGGACAGGGCAGGCAGTAAGGGTGGAAAGAGCAGGTGCAAAGGCTTCGTTCTAAGGCATCTAAGTGGGCTCTGTAGTCAGCCCACAAAATATACTCCATCTTTATGTCAGCAGGGTTTCCAATACCATTTCCACTTCAGATACCAAAGAGAGGACTCTAGAAACCATTAAGCTGAATAGCTTCCAAAGAAGAGATTTTTTTAAAAACCCTCCTACATAAATTCCCAATATATAAGAGAGATAAGTATAGTGTTGTACTGGCTGATACTAAAAGAAAGGCTCAGGGCCCTTTCCTCTTCCTTTCCCCATCACCTCCACAGACTACCCAAGTGTCTCTGTAAAACCAGGAGTTCCTCCAGATAGAGTTTGGGAACCATGTTGGCCTTTTCACAGGGATAAAATCTCCTCTTCAGAATTTCCAGCAATTCCTGTCCTTTGTGACCATCCCCACTCACATGTCTATGAGTCTGTGCCTGGCTGGTATCTGCTACTCTCCCTATAATGGCTGGTACCAACCCAGCCTGGAGGCTCTGATCTCCCTCTAGGCCCCCACTGCCTCACCACTCCATCATAAGGACAGGTTTGATTATGGTGGGGTCCCCAACTCTGTGCCCCCCCAACCCTGCTTAGCCTTCACCTGCACATTGACCAGTTCCTCCTCAGGGTAAATAATTTCCCTGAGACCTTGGACCTAACTGCCTCCTTGGCATTGTATCAAGATGGTTAAGAGCATGGGCTCTTGAGTAAGACTACCTGGGTTCAAATCCTGACTCTGCCCCTTTCTAGCCACACGACCTTTGCTAAGTTAAGTGTTTCATGAATTTGTCCCCACCAGCAAAATAAAGAAAGTAATCCACCCAACTTTCTAAGGTTGTTGGGAGTATTAATTCAGTCATTATATCACAAGTATTTTATGGTAAACTCCCAATAATTATTTCACTCAACCTGTTCCAACCCGACTTGACCCACACACACCAAGCAATTCTCTACCTCCCTGTTCCTGTGTGCACACTTCAAACCACACTGCCACCTGCTGGTGGCTTACACATAATACAGGGCCTCCCAGTTGAGACAAAACTTGAATACATAAATGTATTTTATAAAAATCCATTCCATAAGTATGTATTGAGTACCCATGCAATGTTATAAACTAGGGATACAAATGAGAACAAAAAAAAATAAAATTTTCACTCCTGTGAAACTTACATTACAGTGACTTTTTTTATTTAATAATTTCTCCCCACAAGGAACCCAGAGGCAAAGGTTGACTCTAATGCTCAAATCCCCCATCCTGTGCTGTATAAGTACTCAGTGGAAGTCCTAAAGCTGCGAGCAGAATAGAAGAGGCATCACCATCATTGTGGCCATTCTTATTAGCCAAGTGCGTACTTTTCCCTCTTGGGCAGAGCCTCCCTTGCATGTGTGGGTAACCACGGGACTGAGTCTCTCCCACAGAACATGGACAAAAGTGTTGTGAGTTGCTTCCAAGCCTGGTCCATAAAAACTTCCAGCATGGTATGTTCCCCACGCTCTTGTCCTTTTCTGGCAGTCTTGAATGGAGAGGAACCCCGGACGACTTCAGAGTCGTCCGTTGAAGATAGTAGAGTCACAAGACAGAAAGAGCCTGAACCCCTGAATCGCCATTTATGTGTTATCATAGCTGACATAATATTAATGTATAGAAGTGGTAAGAAATTGTGGGGGGCAATAGAGAAGTTAAATGAGAAAATGAGATGGATGATGAATAAGATGAGAATTCAATTATGTTCTCTTCTTGATCTTGTAAGTTTCTGTTCTTTAACTTTAAAAAGTAAATGTGGTTTATTTTTCCACTGAGTTCAGTAATAAAACCTGAGCCACAAAAGCAGATATGCCCAGTGTTTTAGAAAAAGTATATATAACTTTAGTTTGACATGATTTCTTCGGCAGAGGAGCGGTGGAGAAAGGGGAGAAAGTACATAGGAAATTCTCAAGCTGTACAAAGAAATTTAGAGGCAGAAACCCCTTCTAAGAAGGCATAGTGCATCCTTTGGCCACCAGCGCCTAGCTATATCCCAACTGTACCCCTCTAGCTCTGCAGGCCCTCAGCCTAGCAAGATTCTGCTTTCCTCACAGCACCACGTGTAAGCCTCCTCTTTCTCGCCCAGACTTTACAGTCTCTTCTGCCTGGCAAACTCTTCCTCATCCTTCAAAAGCTAGATCAAATGTCAACCCCTCTCTGAAACTTTTCCAGATATCACCCTATAACTTTCCTCTTTTGTTTCCTCACCATGCTTTTCTGAAATCTGTTTTATCACCCACATCATTGGATTACAAGTATTTGTTTGGGTGCCTCTGCCCCACCCCTGGAAGCTGAACTCCTTGAGGACAGCTATCTGGCACTGTTTGTCACTCACACCCCCTGCTCCCTGTCCTCCCAGCACAGTGCTGAGCCCAGTGAGTGAGTAAATGCATTAATTAACTAACCTGTTCCGGAGACCTTGTGTCATCAGTTAAGAGATCTCTCTCTGTGTCAGACAGCCCATCTATTTTTGTTCGTTTGTTCTGTAAATGACATTCAGAATATTTCCTTAATGTATTTGTTAAGAGCTACATACACCAATTTAATGAACAGGCTCTTGTGTACATAAGTCGGTCAGGGTGCCAATGATGCTGCTGGGAGTATGGAAAGCAAGCAGACATTCCAGACTTATGAACCAGCCTGGAAGCAGCAAACACCTTGCAAGAAAGAGAGCAGGCAGAGACACAGCCAGGAGACCAGTGCACTGAACACCCAAGAGCACTTCCACTGTCCCACCCTCAGCTCATCCCCATGACCACCCTGTAAAGCATGCAGGGCAGCTGTTTTAAACCTTTTTTAAAAAATTCCTATAGGAGTGAATTAAGGTTCGAAAAAGTTGCAGTTGGAGCCAGTATCAGGGGCAAAGCTCAAAGCAATTTCATTTACACTTGTAAAATCTTCATGAGAACTATACACTCAGTTAAACATATTCTTGTGCTGCATTTTAAAAAGTAGCAAGTCAATACCCCAAGCTCTTCAGTGGAGGAGCAAGGACTGGAATACGATCTCCTTATGACAGGAGGAAAGATTCTATGTGGTATAAAGAAGAGGATCTAGGGCCACAAATAATTTGACAGCCAGATAAGAGTGAGAGACCCTCTTGTCAGGAAATAATCCAGTCCTCAAGATTTTACATAATGGCCAGAATCTAAAAAGCTCCCTGAAATATGCAGAAAATATCTAGTGGTCCATGGGTCCTAGATGGTCCTACGGTCCTTCCTAATCATAACATCCCCTAACTTATGTTCTTTTTAAATAAGAGTGTTTAGTACAGGCTGCAACATAGTTACTGCTCAGTAAAGGAGACCTATTAATTATAATGGTGTGAAAGTAAATATGAAATCGATCTCTTTCAATTGCATAGGAGAGAAACTCAGGTGAAACTAGATTATATAAAACAGGAATTGGGAGTCTCAAGCTTTAGACAGAGCTATAACATATCTACGTGCTCAGACAAATTCCTCTAGAATCTGGATTTCCTTGGTTCCTCTTTCTTGGATCTTGGTTTTATTTTCCGTCTGGCTCTCTCCTTGTTGGGGCAACATGGCCACCAGCTACTCCAAATTCACATCCTATTCTTTCAGTAACTCCCACAGAAGCAGCAAACTTGTTTTCCAATAGTTTCAGCAAAAGTTCAGGATGAGGTATCCTATTTAGACACCTCAAGTCACTTGCCAAACTTTGAACAAACCTCTAAGGCCAAGTGACAACATATTGTAATGGGCCTGTCTTTAGTGTCAAGCCCACAATGAGATCTAGAAGTTGTGAGACCAACCACTCAAACCACAGGCACTGAGAGTGGGGAGGGGTGGTTCCCCAATAAAAATCAGTGCACTACTACAGGAGGAAATGGAAAAGTGATCCCGAATGGGCAGACTCAATCTACATGCACTATAGTAATAATAAACAGCAATTATATCTAGTGGGCCATTGTCCTTTGGAGTACACCCAGCATGCTTATTCAAGCATGTTTATTCAAGACTTGATGTTTATTCCAGACTACTCTCAATGGCTTTTTGCATGGGACATGGTAGTCCAAGGCAAAATGGCATGGAGCAGTTCGAAGGCATGGGAAGCTCACCGACTCCTTCACCCCAATAGCTGCCCTGCTTGCTTGTTCATTCTGACTCATCTCCTTCCAGGAAAGCAGCTCCAGTAATAGAAGCCCTCCCATCTCCTCTAGTCCTGTCTTTGTCAGTTAACAGCCACTGTTAAAAGGAGAAGAGAAAAATCTCATATCACCTTGACAGGCCTTCTGCTCAGGTGTATTTTGTTCTTTTACCTAACCCTGAAGGCTATCTTTATTTTCTTCCCTACTGAGTGGTTTGATGACTGTCTACTTTAATCATTACAAAGATTAAGAAATTTGCCAAGGGACAAACTGCAATCCTTATTGAATAAGAATACCTGAAGTGCTTTCTCTATTAATGACCTTGGTCCTGCAAAGGAATCCGAGTACCAATGATAATTGTCACCCTAAGGCCTTGGGAACAGGAACTTGCCTCTCTGGCCCCCGTCCTGCACACAGATATCACTGGTCTGTATTAGGTGAAGTAAAGTGCTTTCAACTCCATTCCTTCTTCCTAGCCTGCTGTGGCCACAGCACAACTCAGGTCAGCTCCCGGATCCACAAACAGCCACTACAAGAGTCTGGGAAGAAATTATCTGCCTGCAGCCTTGAGGATGTGGTTGTCTAATTTTGTCTGAGGGGAACTCTTTTTAAAGTAGAAGGTTTTGGATGAGAGGAAAGAATGTTTAATGTAATGAGAATAAAGAGGTAGGAAAACTAAAAGTTATCACATAGGCAACCAATTTCTGTTTTTTCTCTTCTAAGAGCAAGGAAGAGAGTCTGTGATGAAGTCCTCTTGTCCCCTGCTCAGAAGTCTTCTGTGGTTCCCTGTTGTCTTCAGCTTCCTGAGTGTGCCTCCAGGTTCTGTAGGGTCTGGCCCCTACTTACGTTTCCACTCTCAATTCCCTTTACTTTATTTTTCACTTTGCTCCAACATGTCTTTTCATTTTTTTTTATTTTTCAGTTACAGTTGACATGCAATATTATATTAGTATCAAGTGTACAACATAGCAGTTAGACATTTACATAACTTATGAAGTAAGCCCTATGTTCATTGCAGCATTATGTATAATAGCCAAAATATGAAAGCAACCTAAGTGTCTACCAATAGACAATGGATAAAGAAACTATGGTACATATAGACAATGAAATATTACTCAGCCAAAACAAAGAATGAAATCTTGCCATTTGTGACAACATGGGTGGACCTAGAGGGTATCCGACATGTCAAAGAATGGATCTTGCTCTCATGCCAGAAAGCTTTATAAGCATTTTTTTCTAAAGTGTTTCTCTGCTTGGTTACTACATTAGTTTCCTTTCACCTTACTAATAAAGTACCACAAACCTGATGGCTTGAAGCAACACAAATGTATTTTCATACAGTTCTGGAGTCCAGAAGCCCCAGTGGGTTTCACCAGGCTGAAACCAAAGTGTCTACAGGGCCATCTGCTCTCCGCAGATGCTCTGAGACAGAATCCATTTTCTTGCCGTTTCCAGCATCTAGAGCTGTATTCCTTGCATTCCCAGGCTCCTAGTCCCTTCCTCCACCTTCAAAGCAATAGAGCAGCTTTGCTTCATTGTTCACATAGCCTTCTTCTGTTTCAAACCTCCCAGGCCCTCCTTTCTATAAGGACATCCGTGGTTGCAGTTAGGGTCCACCTGGATAATCTCCCCTTCTCAAATTCCTAGCTTAACTACTTCTCAAGCTCCTTTTGCCAGATGAGGTAGTATCCTCAGGTTTTAGGAGGTTCGGACCTGGATATCTTATGGGAGGCTCACTGTCAGCCCACAACAACCACTTCCTACACATCTCTCAGGAGCCACCTTGGATGTCAGTTGCTCTAGGAAGCCTTCACTGTTCCATTTCTCAGTTCAAGGTTATATGCCCTCACTATCCCCTCACCCCTTCACATCGTGAGCATTACAGTACATGACACTATCACTGGCCTGTTCCCTGACTAAACCCATCTCTGTGAAGGCAGGGAGCAGATCTAATACATAGAAAGGTATGTCATTTGTGGAAGGTCATGTAAAACTAGAAATAGAGGAAAAAGAAACTACAGAATTATTGGTACAACATGGGCACTGGTTAAAGAGCACCTGTATCTGAAAGATATAACCCAAACTTAATCTGTGATTACCTCTGGAGAGAGGAGTAGGATTGATGAGGCAAGCATGAAGGGAGACTTCTACTTCACTCCTATGTTTGTGCATTTGTCTTGAGAATGTGTTCATGAATTACTTGAGAAGTTGAACAGCGGCATATTTCAGATTCTGTAGCATTTTCCAGGTTTCTATTTGAACAAACAGTGTTTTATGTGTGGGTGCAGTGCTCAGCAGGCCCCAGTTTGAAAATATTTGCAAGAAGACCACTTAGCCTTAAAACCTGATTATTCAGTCTTCTGCCAAAAGCCAAAAATGATATGCCATGATTCGATGTCCTAGCAGTCTTTTCTTCTAAAAGGACCCAGTCTCTAGTTAGTGAGGAAGTCAGGATGTCCACATCATAGAGCCCAGCTACTAGGACTGAAGGAGACCACACAGAGCTGGGATGACTGCTCATTCATCCCTGCCAGAGCCGCAAAGGGAATCCATGGCTGTTACAGTTAATGGTAGGTGTTACCAACCAGCCAGCAGTGAGCAGATGTCACCAAGACTGAGTCAAGCCAATTGCTTTGATTAAAATATTACTGTAGAAACACTGATTCGACTCAGCCAACATCTGCCTTTAGCACGGTTCGAAGAAGCAAGGAGGCGCCAGAGAAACCCACGAATGGACACAAGGAACATCTGTGAGCAGTCACAGGAAGAGAAAGCGGAAGAAACCTAGGGTAATAAAGATACCACTAACAAGAAATTTCTGATAAACAAGTGAAAGGCAAGAGACAGGCATGGAGAAACATCTGCCACACAGACAACAAAGGAATATTACTTAACACACATATTTAAAATTTCCTCTCAAATGAATAAGAAAATAACAAGCAACCCAAAAGAAAAATGATCAGAAGATATGAAAAGTAATTAACATAAAAGGAAATTCAAATTTGAGCATGTGATGTTCAAATTCATTATATGATCAAGAAAACATACATGTTATTCTCATACTCTATTTGTGGGAGGGTAAATTGTTAAAGTAGTTTTGTGAAAATTTGAGTGTATACAAGAAACTTTAAAATGCATATATCCTTCCACTTTGCTGAGTATCAACCCTAGGGAAAAAATCACATACCTGGGAAAAGAAATAGGAAATGGATTTTCATGGCAACATTATTTGTTAACCATGAAAATCTAGAAATAACCTACATGCATAGTAATGGATGAATTGCCAAGTAGACTAGCAAATATAGTAGGAAATATTATGCACAACTTAAAAGAATGAGATATATCTTATATACTAAAATAAAAAGACCTCTAAGATATTCTATAAAATTTAAAAGGGATATTGAAGAATTATATTTATAAATTATTTCTAATATCTATATTAGAGATTATATTAGATGACCAATAGATCTGTATTTAAATATATAGACAGTAGTCAGGAAAAATATTATCCAAAATGCTAACGATAATGAAAAGATTGATTCTCTCCAAACTGTTTTCCCCAACATTACTGATGCATGCATTATTTAACAAAGAACATAGGAAAAGAAATTAGAAGTATTAGCAGGTTATGTAAGCTTAAAATCAACATTTAGCTATCACAATACCTAAAAAATGTTAAGTCACATTAACAGATTTCATCTCTGAAATTTTTTAAGGTACTGGCTGGTGACTTTTGAGAATATTCCAATTTACAATTCTCATCTCTCTTCCTTATACATTACACCATATTTGGGAAGTTAATTTATTCTATTTTTCTATAAATTACTGAAAGAATAGTAATAAAATACCCCAGAATGATTCTGGATTTTTCCACTTATCACTTTAGTTATGTCATTTTTTGCTTCATATATAATGAAGCTCTTTTAATAGGTGTGTACACATATAAGTTTGTTGAGTCTTCCTGACAAACTGACAATTAATATGAAATATCCTTTTTACCTCTGGTAATATTCCTCTGTCTTGACGTCTACTTTGTCTAATATTTATACAGCCAAATCCACTTTCCTAAGCTTCCTGTTAACCTGGTACATCTTCTTCCATCTTTTTGCCTTCCACCTGTCTTTATATTTGCCCTACTCCTCTCATGAATGGTATATAATTAAGTCTTACTTTTTTAATCTAATCTGACAACTCTGCCTTGTAAATGAAGTGCTTTGTTCATTTATATTGTTATTATTGATAAAGTTATGTTTGAATCTACCATTTTCCCCATCTATTCCATCTGTTCCTTTGTTCCTTCTTTCCTCCATTAATTTACATAAATTGGGTATGAGATTGAGATTGAGACTATTGAGATTTCTCTCCTTTGACTTATGAGCTATATCACCTTGGGTTATGTTTTGGTAATTTCTCTACAGTGACACTAACAGAAATATGTGAGCCACACATAACATTTACAGACTATCTCGATTTCCTAGTTGTCATATTAACAAAATTAAAAGAAACAAGTGAAATCAATTTAATAATATGTTACTTAAACATACCCACAATATTATCACTTCAATATGTAATAATTACAAAAAGCATTAATGAGACACTTTACATTCTAAAATTATATTCACACTGTCTTTTATGTGAATTTTATGCCTACAGCATATCACAACAGTTAAAGCAAAGGTAGTTCTACAAGAACAATAAAATGTATTTCATAAAAGAATATGTATACCACTTCAGTTTTTCATTTAAATTTTAATAGCTAAAATTCCAATTTCATTTTCTCAGTTTCACACTGGCCACATTTCAAGTGCTTAGTAGACACATGTGGCCAGTGGCTACTGTATTAACAAAAGTAGCTCTAGAATTTATAATACACAAATTTAACTTATCACAATCTAGCCTAAAATATACTATCATACTTCATTAACAGTGGGATACTCCCAGAAGCAGAGGTTGGAGTCAGAGAGAGGTTTAAGATTTTATACAGCTGGCTTTGAAGATGGAGGGAAGGAAGGAAGGGATGCCAGCAGCCTCTAGAAGCTGGAAAAGGCAAGGAAACAAATTGTCCCCTAGAGCCTCCAGAAGCAATGCAGGCCCAAAATCACCTTGATTTTTGCCCATTGAGGCTGATTTTAAACATCTAATACCCGGAACTGTAAGATAATACATGTATGTTATTTTAAGCCAAAAATAAAGAAAAACAATGGAGTACTCCTACAATAGCACCATTCCATTTATCTCTTCCCATATTTGTGCTAAATTCACATATCTTTTCCTTCCACTGATATTATAGACCTCACAACACATGGCTATAATTTTGGCTTTAAATAACCAATAGTCTTTTAAAGCTTCACTATATATTTAGCTTGAGTAACTTTTCTTAACATTTCTTAGAATGCAGATCTGCTGGCAACAAATTTGTCCAGCTTTCTCTCACTTAAAAATGTCTTGATTTGGCCTTTATTTATTTAGGATATAGAATTTTATATTGAAAGTTCCTATTTCAGCCCTTTAAAGATGCCATTCTATTGTCCTCTGGTCTCCACTGTTCCCAATAATGTCAGTTTTAATTCTTATATATTTTCCCCAAATATCTAATGTACATGGATGTTTCCTTTGTCTGATTTTAATATTTAAAATTTTGTTTTTGTCAGTATAACTATAATGTCTTCAGAGGGTGTTGTTTTTTTTTAATCCTGCATGAGGTTCTCTGAGCTTTTCTTGTAGCAATGGATTGCTGTTTTTGATCCAATTTTTAAAAGTTCAGCCAATATTTTTTCACATATTTATGTCTCTCTTTCCTGACTAACACTCTTTAAAAATGTCATTTCACCATCTGATTGTGCCTCACAGGTCACTGCAATTTAGTTAAACTTGTTAAATTTTCTTTTCTTTTTTTTTTAATTCTCTTGTTGTTCAGTTTGTGTGAAGTTTTACTACCAATATTGCATTTTTTTTTAATTTTAGGATTTCCATTTGGTTCTTTGTTATAGGTCCCCAAATTCCTTCTGAAATTCTCTATCTCTTTACTCATTAATAATCCTATAGATTTTTAAACATTTGTACTATATTGTTATTTTAAATTTCTTATCTGAAATGTATGCATATAGTATCTGAGTTGCCCCTGGCCAATTTACTCACATTTTTCTGTTTTTTTCAAGTCTTCTAAATTTTCATTACATGTTAAACACTGTGTCGAGGAATAGCTCCTCCCTCTGAAATTGTCCTTTTAGATTTCTTTGTGTCCATAGCTCTCTGATGGCTTTAAAGAAAAGTATGATTTTGTTGTTATCACTTGTGTAGTAACTTGTGGTTGTGCTGTTAGAGTTCATTTCTTCCTATATCCAAGCTAGAGATGTAACACCTCATTTAGGTTCTGTTGCATAATAATCTTTCCAGAAACTAGTGGACTGAAACAACAATCATTTGTTTAGATCACATGTCTGGGTTGGCAATTTGGTCTGAGTTCAACTGGATGTTTTTTCTGGTCTCAGCCGGAGTCTCATTTATTTGTAGCTAACTACTGGTCACCTTGGAGGATTCGCTTTTTGGCTGTCTATCGGCTGATACAATGTGGGCAACAAAGTGACCAGTATCTCATCCTCCAACAGGCAAGCTCAAGTTTGTTTCCTTGGCAGCTAGACAGCAAAACTAGCCAGAGCACGAAGGTTTGTTGAGGCTCAAAACTGGTACATTGTCACATCTGTCACATTCTATTGTCCGAAAAAGTCACAAGACCAGTCCAGATTCAAGAGATGGGAATATAAACTTGATTTCTTAATAGAAAGAGCTGCAAAATCACAGCAATGGCATGCATCACGGAAAAGCTAAGAATTGTAGCTCTTTTTTGTTTTATTTTATTTTTGCAATTTACAAAAGGTATAATATTTTGTCCTTCTTGAATGTTTTCTTTTTTAATTAAATACTTGAATTACCTTTTCCAAAAGAACAAGAAAATCTACTTTTTTATACTTCTTTGAAAAAAATAATGAATTATCACAGACTGCAATCAGTCCAAATTGAGTGTTCAATCCATGAATACCAACAGTATGGGGTAATCTTACAAAGACTTCAGGGAGGCAGAGGTAGGTTTTGTTCTACTCTAACCCACTAAGTCTGCACTTGAAGTAGCGTTTTTATTTGGGGAGGGATATCATAAAAATAGTACTATCAACCTGGAGCATTTAGGTAAGAAAAATCAGTTTAGATTAGGACCGAAAATCATAGCATAAGACAGATGGTTAAAAGAATCAGAATCATATTCTCGGAGAAAGAATTTTCAACAAAGACAAGCCAGTGACTTCAGATACTTATAGATTTTGGTTTAATCATTATTTTTTAAATCAGGAATGAGGGGATATTCTCTTATCTAAATTATTTTTTGATAACCATAATTCATATACTAAAAATTACCATTTTAAAGTATAACAATTGAGTGGTTTTTATCTATTCAAAAGGTCGTACAACTATCACTACTATCTAATTCCAGAACATTTTAACTGACCCCCAAAGAAACCCCCTACACATTCCCCCATCCTCCTTCATCACAGCCCCTGGGAACTACTAATCACTTTCCCTCTCCATAGGTTTGCCTATTCTGAGCATTTCATGGAAATGGGGTCACGTAATATATGATCTTTTGTGACTGGCTTCTTTCACTCAGCATGATATGTCTAATATTCATCTATTCTGTAGCACAGATCAGTACTTCATTCTTTTGTATGGCTAAATAATATTCCATTGTATAGATTGATGATATTTTTAACCATTTATCAGTCAATGGACATTTGGGTTATTTCCACTTTTTTGGCTATTTTGAATAATGCCACTATAAACATTCACAAATAAGTTTGGTTTTCTTTTTAACTTAAGTTTTAAACTTTAGAAGGTGTATACCTAGAATTGTTGGGTCAATTTAGTTTACTCTTTTTTTAAAAAAAAGTTTCTTTTATTCAAAAAAGAGGAAGAAAGAGAAATGTCAATGCAAAAGAGAAACACTGATCAGCTGCCTCCTTCATGGGCCCCAAACAGGAATCAGGCCCAAAACCTAGGCATGTGCCCTGACCAGGAATGGAACTGAGGACCTTTCTGTTATGGCAACAATCCAGCCAAATGATCCATGCCAGTCAGGGCAATTTGGTTTACTCTTGAAGGCAAAGCCAGTGCTAAGGGCAAAGAATTATCTGCTAAAGAAAACTATGTTCACAGTGGAATGGTTTTCATTGAAAGATACAAGCTATCTGTCTCTGGTGTTGTAGAAGGGGAAGCTAGGTGAGAGTCCTGATAGAATATAGGAGGTTCAACTAGTAAGAAGCAGGAGGAGTATACGGTTTAGGAGGAAATTTTCTGAAGCCTAATTGCTCAAGTTCAAATTTCACTTCTGCTACACCCCAGCTATTCGGCCTTGGACAAACCACTTAATCTAGTTTAGCTTCTGAATTTCCTCCTATTTAATAAAAAAGCACCTATCTCCCTGGGATTAAATTGCACAGTATACATGGTAGGGAAAAAGTATGTCTACAGTTGTTTGTAAGGAAAAGAATACAATAGCAAGTAATAATACAAGAATAAATTGTTTTGTGTACTCACAACTGTAAACCTACTTTTGCCCCATGCTCATATAAAGGTCTGGGCACAAGTGCTGGCACAAAGTAAATACTCAAATAATTGAAGTTACTATTATTGCTATGATCATCATGAGACTCGAGTGTTAGAAACCCATTTTTAAAACTAGAAATTGGATATCCCTTTGTCATTTTACTCTTCTACTCACAATCTTTGTATTTCTAAATTCCTCAGTGATTTTCTATTCAAATAAAGTTTTTCCAAACATTAGTAGGTAAAACTAATCCAAACTCTACATTATTCCATACAGAACTGGTTTGTTTCAGATTTAAAGGAAAAAATTAAAAGGTGGGTGTGTAGGCAAGGT
This sequence comes from Tonatia bakeri, assembly GCA_004024845.1. NCBI lineage: Eukaryota > Metazoa > Chordata > Mammalia > Chiroptera > Phyllostomidae > Tonatia > Tonatia bakeri. The sequence continues at coordinate 20,528 of PVIA01009557.1, forward strand.
CTAACTAATTCCTTGAGAGGAATGGTGCCTCCTTTGTCAGCAGAAAACTTGTTGGGCCAAACGACCTCACACATGTCTCTCCCAATTTTCCCATGAAGGACTCTGTGATTTAAGAGCACAGCCTACAAGCATGAATCTCTTAGGAACATTCTTTACATCCTTCAGGGAATTCTGATTAGTTTCTCAATAAGCCACCCATATTATCCAGAAAAATCAGGTCAGGCCCACAAGACAGATCTAAAGGGATCTTGACTATTACAGGCAGGAAGATTTGTGAAAACAAGTGTCTCAGCCATGAGTGCCTAGGGGCATTTAGCCTTTTAAACAAAGGCTCAGAAGGAAGGAGGTTGGAAAAGGAAAGGGCCCCTGAGGGTCAGGTTCATCTCCTCAACTATACTGTAAGTCCTCCATACTCAAAATGCAGTCCATGGGCCAAGAGCAACAGCATCACCTGGGAGCTTGTTTAAAATTTGGTCTCAGGTCCCTCCCCAGACTTTCTGCATCAAACTCTGAATTTATCAAGATCTCCAGATTGGAGTGCATGGTAAAATTTGAGAGGCATTGTTTCAATCAACTTGAGCAGCAACTCTGCTTCTTAAGAATTGTCATACAAAGTTTTTTATTTCCATAGCACTTTGTAAGTTAGTAAATCAGAAGACCTTTGAGGGCAGGAAGTAGCTCTTTCCCTTCTGTGTATAGGACCTGCAGCGCTGTCTATGATAGAATTGGCTCTCACATATTGGACATCTATTAGAAAGGTATTTTAGTCCCATTTACAGTTGAGGGAAATCGGCTCAGAGAGGTCAATTAGCTCTCCTAAGAACTTATAAGCAGTAAAACCAGGATCAAACACAGCTGGTAGAATAGGGAAGAGTGGTGAGTTCAAAATCCAGGTCCAGCTCACTCCAGAACTCCAGAATATATACAGGGTGGGGCAAAAGCAAGTTTACAGTTGTATCTGAAACACAGACTTTATTCTTATATCATCATTTATTAATTATTGCATTCTTTTTCCATAGAAATAACTGTAAACTCCTATTGCCCCACCCTGTACATAGCATACACTGCTTACTATATATGCTATACCAGGTACCAGGTACCAATCCTGAGCACTTCATATGTGTGAATTGGCTTAAACTTCAGAAAAGCCCCATGGTAATTATTATTAACATTTTACTAATGAGCAAGTGGAGGCACCAAGAAATTAATACCTGTTCAAGATGACCCAGCTGGTAAGTGACAAAGCTGGAATTCCAGTGCTGGCCCTGGAGCCCATGTGGTCACCCACTGTGCTATGCTGCTACTAGCATAAAGAGAAAAACTGACAGGAAGAGGGTAATTTGCCTGCTATTAAAACTGTACTTCCCCTAGATGCCCCCTCCATGTCAGCTGCTAAATTTCCTATGGCCAGAAGAGATGTCCTACGTCCTAGATACCACTGAAACTGAGTCCCAAGCAGGAAATTCCACAGTATTCCCAGACCTAAAGCCACAGAAGTAAGGAAATCATTCTCCTAATGCAAGAAGCCCAGTGTGCTCTCCCTGTGCTAGGTACATCAGCTGTCTCTGTTCTTGGCCAATACTCCCCTCTCCCCTTCTTGCTATTAGTTCCCCTCAGCAGACTCCCAGCATCTTCAATCCAATAGCTCTGAGCTCATTTTGTCTACTAATAGGTTGGTTGTTCTTGACTTACACTCTGCCTCCAACCACAACAGGCAAGGCCCCACATCCCACAGATTAGTAATAACACTCTCCCTCTTCTTTCCTGATGCACTGGGGCTAGAACTGCCTCATCCTGTACTCTTTTCACCCTCTAGGACATACCACCCTTTGCTTTGACCTCCAGTCATACATGCAAACAAGCCAGGCCCTCACTCCAGTGGGCAGCAGGCTTTGGAATTCTCAGAAAAACATTTTCTCTTCAGCATAATGCAATTCAATTAGCCCTACCCATTGCAGAGATACTCTGAAGCTCTCCTCGTAAATGAACCAAATGGCATCTTTGAAGAAAGCTTTTGATATCGTCTGCATTCAGCATCACGAGGTTATTTCTAAACATTTCAAAAGCCGGTTTGCATTTAAAATATATTTTACTTTTAAATGACTGAATCAGTTAGTCCACCCCATTTTATGGTAAAAGAGAATGATGCTAAGAGGTTTTAAATTCTCCACTTTACATCAGTGACTCTCAAAATTTAGCATATGTAAAATTCATGTCAGGAGAGCCACAAAGATGAGTTTGCTGTTTCAGATTTTGAAAATCTGCATTTTCTAAAAGAAACCTTCACTGATATCCCCCTTCCTACCTGTTACCAACCCCCCCCCCACCCCATTTAATTCTGATGCAGGTACCCAATGCTTTGACAAATACTGCAACAGAATCCTGAGGATAGAATTCAGGGACCTATAAACTTGGATGGGAAAAGTTTTACATATTTGCTTTCAGCATCTTTGAACTAAAATTTAGTGTTTCCTTCAATAATGGAAATAGACAGCATACCACAGTTATTTGAGCATGCCTGTCACCAGTACAAGTCACAGGTATTTTTATATCAAACAGGTTTTGCAGATATCTCAAAATATCTTTTACATTAACCCATTTTTCAAAATTATAGTTATGAGACTTGCTGCTATATCTCATCAATGTGTTAGTAAAAAAGCACATCATAAATTCTGTTTTACTTAGTATTCTGATAATTATAATTTAATAGAATCGGCTACCTTTGTAATCTGACATACATACATTTTAATGCATTTGAAAACACACCAAAAAAAGATCTATAGGTTTCAGGTGTACAACTCTATAATATATCATCTGTACATTGTATTGTGTGCTCACCACCCTGAGTCAAGTCTCCTCACATCATCATTTATCCTCCCTATACCCTCTTCCACCTCCCTCCACCCTCCTTCCCCTCTGGTAATCACCATGTTGTTGTCTTTGTCTTTGAGTTTTGGGTTTGGGGGGGTTTGCTTAATACCTTCACCTTTTTAACCAATGTCACCCCAATAAATTCAATAAAAAATAAAAATAAACTAAAAAGTAAAAGATCTATAGGCTTCACCAGACTGCTAAATGTGTTCCCTGCATTTAAACAAAAAGTTAAGGAACATCTGTTTTCAGACCTCCCTGTGGCCACCTCTAACTCCTGGATGGTTACAGAAGTTAGACAGTGATGGTCACCTGATTCAGGGAAGCCAGTCAATTAGCTGGGTTGACCTAATCAGGTTCTCTCTCTTGACTTAAGAGATAGCTAGCTGTCAGTGTGGGGAGACCCTGGGGCAAAGAGGGCTATAGAATCAAGGCTGTGGTGAGTATCACTGCAAGCCACAGGTAGATGTGAAAGGACTGAGAGAGCTGGCCTGCAGAGAGAATCCAGCAGGCACATTGAGGAAAGCAGAAATCAGCTCCATGACCTCTGATCTATGATCTGAGAAGAGCCAAGAGATAAAGACCATTCAGCTGCACTCCCTGCCCTGGATCATCATGGGAGTCCCTTCTCTCATTATCTACCTCCCTTCCCTTTCCTAGTGGGGTTTCTGCTCCTCATAACCAAGGCCTTCACTGCAGCTGCATGTGTGTCCCCTTATTATTTGTTTCAAATGCCTGTCTGGGTTTGTGCACATCATCACATAGCCATTTAGTGGTGAGGAGTCTGGATGTTCAGACTTTCTGAGTGCATTCTTTCTGTGCCTCATTCCTTTATCTGGACACTAACAATATCAACAGAAGATAAACATCAAATGAATTAATATATGTGAAATAAATGCCTGGTACAGAGCAAGTCCTTGGTAATTGCATGCAATTATGATGTTCATTGTCCCCAAGCCAGGGGCCTTGGACTCTGCATGATCTGTACCTGCTCACTTTGTTTTTCAGCACAGCCCTAATCAGAGCTAACAGTGATGGACAGGCCTAGTTTGGGTTCTGGGCATCTCTACTAATTGGCATTCTACCTCAGCAACCTTAAACTTGCTCTTTGTAAAAATTTTCTTTAGTAGGATCACGAAGATTCTCCCCTGGAGTTGTGCTCAGTTTATGGGATAATTGGTTATCCTGTACTGAGGTTTCTGCACTTGTCTGGACCAAAATACACCACATCACCACTATCAGACAAATGGCTCAGACCCTTGCTAAGTCTAGGAACCCTTAGCACATGGGGTGTGCTGGATACATGTGCAGAACTACAAACTGTCAGGAGAGCAGTTACAAATGCATTCCTAAGCCGAATGTAGTAGCTCTGAGAAAGGATGGCCACCTCTGTAGGATAATCACCTGACCATGTACATCTCCTCCAAGGGTCCAATTTCAGATCTCAAATCTATTTGACTTAACCTCTGTACCTCTATCATTGACACACCCATCAGGGAAGTCACCTGGGGTTGATGTGGAATGGTAGAAAAGCTTGTCTGAGACTTTTTCCTAACCATGAGGCCATTTCATTGCTGCCTTGGAGTTTAGAATTTTTTTTAAGTGATTGATGGCAGGCAGAGGGACTTCAAAATTCAATTAGAGCAAGAAACTTTATCCAAAGGAGATGAATAATATAATCAACCAAGGTATGTTGGGAACTGCCCTGTCTGGTAACCCCCGCCTAGGCTAAGGCTGAGGGAATGACCTTAAAACCGTAAGCCAGCAAGGAGACAAAAGCTTACCTCCCTGGCTGGAGCACTGCTTCTGCTCCTTTTACTTCACCCTGCCTGGATCCCAATGCTTGGTCTGTTAGCCAATGACGGGTAAGATTCCCCAAGGGGGGAATGACTTAAGACAGGCATGATCACGTGGGAGGCCCCCAAGGAAAGGCTTTGGGGGCTACGGCAAAAGGAGGTGATGGACCCTCACCCCGTGGCTTTGACAAAGCCTGAGCCTCATGGTCTGCAAGAAAATGTGCTTATCTGTCGGCTGCTTTAGTTCCCTTGCTCCACCTAAGCCTGAAACAATGACAGAGGGTGGTGCAGCCTTGTGCTGAAAAGGGTGGGTTCCCCAGGTGATCAGGTCTAAGAAAGAATATGTAAAATCCTGTGAAACCTGCTTTGTTTAGAATGCTCTCAATTGAATGAGAAGGGTCCAAGGAGGAAGTAAGTTTCTTCCTCCAAGTTTTACAGCTCTTTGACCCTGACTCAAAATAGGCCCTCAGAGTTCCTTGTTATTTGATCCTTACTTCCCTGCAATGAGTAATGAGCTTTACCTGAATTCTTGTACAAACGAACCCAATAAGAAGTCTGCTGGGACAGGAGAACACGTGTCCTCCACTAGAGAGGGTGGCCAAGATGCTTTCCACTTGGAGAGTGGCCCCTCCATCCCTACTTCTCCACAGAAAACTGCCTGTTTCTGTGTATGTTCATTTCTTGTGTGTCGACGAGCCATCCGCAGCGTTCCGCGGTCACTGCCGGTCAGTGATCGCACATCAAAGGTAAATGCTGGCCTAATTCATAAAGTTGTCTGCAGCCAAATATTGTGAAATCTCCTATTTCTTTTTTGTACTTTTTAATTATACTAACATTAGAAAAGTTTTTAGGATAACAACATTAATAGCTTTAATAGTAGTGAGCATTTAATAAACAGTAGCTATGTGGCAGACAATTCCCTAAGTATGTTACATGTGTTAATTCATTTAACTTTCACAAAAATCAAGTACATTCTATCATTTTCCCAATCTTACAAATAGGCCTTGAGAAGTTAAGTGACTTGCCCAGGGTTACACTGCTAGTCATGGTAAAGCCAGGACCGAAGTTCAGGTACCTGGCTCCAGGGTCATGTGCTTAACCAGGACGTGATGCTGTCTACCCACATCCTTTCTGCTAGAAGTTGAACCCATTTTCTCTGAGACATTTGTGGAAAGACAAAACAAAACCATTTGAAATAGCCCTTCCCATTGTCCTCAAAGAAGACATCAAAGCAACTCTTTACCCTTTTGTCTAGTCTTTCCTGCAGGCAGCATTAGCATGCACTGTCCAGGTCCTCCTCCAATGCTGCCACTGAGTTCCTGTGCAACTGGGCCATGTTTTTTCCTGGGAACAAGTTTCCTCTATACTATCAGGGTGTTACACCAGGTGATTGGTTGATATTCTTTCCTGGTCTACTTGACTTTTCAGAGAAAAGAAAGCATCTTAGCCAAAACAGAGCTCAAATAGCCATGACCTCACCATTGTCATGGCTAGCTGATGGCCAGAGCAGTGAGTGTTTCCTGCCTCTGGAGATGGCTGTTGTGAGAGCAACTGAGCAGGAGGCCTTCCCACTGGGCTACTCCTCTTGCCACTGCCCCAGGGCTGTCTCCATGTCCTCCAGCAGTATTTACAAAGTGTGGTCCCACAAACCACCTATTGTGGACTGAATGTCTGTATTTCCCCAAAAGTCCTATGTTAAAGCCCTAACCCATAATGTGTTGGTATTTGGAAGTGGGGCCTTTGGGTGGTGATTAGGTTATGAGTGCAGGGCCCTGCTCTTGTGGAATTAGTGCCCTTTGAGGAAGGCCACTAGAGCTCTCTCTCTCCCTCTTGCTTTCTTCATGCACCTATACTGAAGAAAGTCCATGTGAGCACACAGCAAGAAGGCAGCCATCTGCAAGCCAGGAAGAGAACCTCGACAAGCCCCCAACCCTACTGGCACACTGGTCTCTGGTTTACAGCCTCCAGAACTGTGAGAAAATAAATTTCTGTTGTTTAAGGCACCCAGCCTGTGGATTTTGTTATGGCAGCCTGAGAAGACTAAGATGTCACCATTACCTGGGGAATTTGTTAATGGTATGCTCAGGCCTCACTCTTGACCAACTACATCAGGGTCCTTAGAGGTGACACCAAGAATCTGTGTGCTCAGTAAGATCCCTGGGTGGTTTGAAAATCATTGAATACATTGACACTGGAGGCTTGAAGCCCAGGAAGTGTGACTAACCTCTTATTCTTAATGCAAGATTCAGAATGTCACATGTGCCAGCCCAGGACAGAATATAAAATTTGGCCATTTTTCACCACTCAGTTCCTGGACTGAGGAACTCTTGTGGGAGTTGAGGACTATTAAGAGGCCCTCCAGATTTTTTAAGTCAAAGGTTTTACCAACGCACATACTTTCTGTGTGTCTTCCATCTTCCAGCTTTCTCCATGGCCACCACTATGTACTTTGCAAGTGAAAAACAGCTCCACTCCAGGCTCTCAGTAAATGCTCTTAGTTCCCTGATGTGATACCATGGCTCAAGTGATGACATGTCACCATCATAACTGCACTGTCCTAGAAGGCCATGGCCTGAGCTTTATGCCGCAACAGAAGACACTAAAACTCCCTGGACATGTGTTAGGCTGCAGGACATTATGACAATGTCCTGCCATCTGGCCTTGACCTGGTTTTCCAGAATGGGAACCTTCAGACATGGCCTGAGCCAAGCTGTGTTCAGCTGGGGATCTCGATATTCATACCGACCACAGACATTAGCCTGTACTAATAACGTGGGTGGAAGTGAAGTGTGCTACTTTCAGAAAGCTTTGAGAGCCTGGATGTGATCTGCTGTTTGATTGTCCATGCCAGGGCCACAGATGAGGGACCAGGCAGTAAGCCCTATCAGCATGAGATATAGAGGCAGAAAAGCAGAGCTGAGCCCCCAGCCAACCTACTATGGACTTGTAATAAGAGCAAGGAAACACTTCATTGTGTTAAGTCAGTGAGACTTTAGTAACTGTTACTGCAGCAGAATGTAGTCTATCTTGATAGCATGACTCATATCAGGCTGCACAGTAGAATCATCTGGAGAGCTTTAAAATAACAATGCCTGGACTCATCCCAAAACAAAGTGTTTAGTAAGACACAATCACACTCTTTAGCTCATGAGAGAATTTCACCACAGTTATCTGGACTGGGGTACACTGGGAATTTTTCAGACTGAAGTTTGTGGGAAGAGAGAAACAGTACTGAGTTACTAAGTATATAGAATAATTTAATGTCTTTAATGACAATTTAAGAAAACAATGGCTTGTGGGTATCTCTAAGTAACAAAGGATATATTTATTAAATAACAAGGAGCACTGAGGAGTCAGTTGGTTGTGATTATCCTGGGTAATGTGACAGCTTACCTGATCTACCACCAGATACTCCTATCCTAGCCAGTTTAACTAAGTTTTGTCATGTGGGTCGCCGAGTCTGGAAATGTAAAATTATCTGACTGTATCCAGAGATTTGTCAAACATAACCTGAAAAAAAACCTACTTTTCATTTACTGTAAGGAGAGAAAGGAAGGAAGAAGGAGGAATTCAGTAACAATATAAATGGATCACTGCAATTCCATTTTCCTATACCCACCCTTTGTTTTAGAAACAAAGAGAAATTAGTTGGACATGTGACAAACAGACAAAAACCCCAAATAATGAAAACTTGCTCTGGAAAAAATAATATCCATTATTAGTATGCCCAGGGAGATCGCATCTACGAAGCAGCTGGGCTCAGCTAGGCTCCAAAGATAAGCTGTGAGGAGGGGAGAAAAGGCTGTTACAGAGATTGTGCTGCTGATACCCAGAAAAAAAGCCACCCTCTTGATAATTAGCTAAGATTTTACAATTAAAATCCTGTTCATTTGTCTGACCCAGAATTGCAGAATTGCAAGTGCATATAAATCTTCTTTTAATGGGAAAAAGTCTCTGAGCAGGAAATATGGGCTTGAGGTGCCTCTTTTGAAGGTGAACAAAAACTCTGAGATATTCCAGTTGCATTGTCCACCTCTGGACTGCCATCCTCATGCTGATGACAAAGGGTGGAGGGCAGCTTTCCTGGACTTCAGGTTTACTACTGAATACTGCCAAGATATATCCAGAGATTCGTGGCCCTTTCTCAGGGGCTGTGAGAGAGACTGACAGGAGTCAGAGAGACAAGGTGCCCATTCATGAATGACTGATTAAGTCTCTGCACCACATTTGCCTGTGAAATATGTAAACATGGTTTCTGAAAACTAGAATCACAGCAGTTCTAAGGAAGTGTAACAGTATAGGAAAACAAAGCCTAGAGTTTAAAAAAAAACTTTTTTTGTAGGAAAAAAAAGAACAAAAACTTCCTGCTAAGTTCCCACGCTGACAAATACACATCCCTGGCAGACATTGTTAATCAATCATGGCTGTCATTCCTGCTGAGTCCAGATGTGGCCAGAATCCTCAACATCTTATTCCAGGTAGTCACTAACAGTCAATGCAAGTTAGCATGCACGATGAGCACTATGGTCTCTCTCTCTGAGTTTGTGATTAAGCAGGAAATCCAAGAACATGCTGAGTTGCATGAGGAAAATACTTTTGGCTGCCTACCCAACAACCATCACCTTTTCTGAAAAAGCTCAAATTTTACTCAAGTAGCTACTTCCTCCTTATATAGCCATGTGTCTCGAGGGAGGTGAACCCCAGTTCTTCTCCCAGGAGGTAAACTATATGTGATCTAAGCCAATCACAGAGTTCCATTTCCTCTGCCAATGATTGGTTAGATTGTGACATAATTAATGCCAGCTCTGAGACTGGATGGGAAGGCTAGGTGAGCACCCGGGAAAGGTTTTCTTTTTCATAGGAAGGAAGGAAAGGGAAAGGAAAGGAAGAGAGAGGAGGGGAGGAGAGGGAGGAAAGACAGGACTCTCTTCTGCTGGGCATTTATATTTAGATGTGGTACTCAGGCCACCTTACAACCAAAGGAAAAGTAAGGCTGAAAGATAAGCCATTATGCAAAGATTATGAAAGTAAAATGATTTTTAAACACCTGGGTTTTTCACCTATTTCAAGATTTCTACTTATGGGAGATAAGAAATTCTCTGTATTGTTTAACCAAGCTGAGTTAGAGCTTTGGTTTCTTATCCCTAAAAAAAAAAAAAAATTACAATTAACACATCTGTGGGTCTCTGGGAAGACATGCAGAGGAGGATGTCAAAAAGAAGACCAACACCCACAAGAGGTAGAGAAAGCAGCACCACATGTTGCTGAAATCAGCAAACAAGGGCTTGAGTTTGAGTTCCAGACCAAGCAAGGTGGGATACCTGGCTAGGAAAAAAAAAAACAGTTAAGAAACAGTGCCAGCACTACTGCCCAGAAGGTCAAAGACAGGTCTCCAGGTTCCATAACTAGAGACAAAATAAACAGAAGAGAAAAGACCATTCTCCTCCAATTAATCATGTACCAAGCATTCCTCTCACTTAATGTTTTCTATTATCCTATAAAGTAGGTGGCTATCTTGCAGGTGAGGAAGGTAAGGTGCAGAGATTAAATAACTTCCCCCAGGTCATCAGACAGTCAAGTTTCACTCCATAGTTCAAGTTTCTTCTACTGTATCACCCACTGCCTTCCCAAGAAACAAGGTAGGAGCTAGAAAGCAACACTTAGGCTCAACTGGTTTTAAGCTATAAAGTTGAGCCCCTTTAATATTCTATCTGGTTACAACATTGGCCTAGCTTGAGACTGAGGCTACTGATGAGGGCCATAACTTACTAGCAAGAAATGAGAGGAATTTGGGATCAGCAGCCAGATCTGACCCATGAATAAATACAGGACCTTTGTGGGCTCCATCACAAAGACCAAGAAACACTGACCTCCTCAGACTGTCGACTGTGGTGACATTGAAGGAGTGACCTTGGAAAGCCCCTGCCTGCAATCTGCATGCCAGTTATCAATGTGGGGTGGTCATCAATTCCTCAAGTCTATTGAGAAAAGGACCAATGTTCAATAGAGGTATAGAAGTTAACAAGCAGACTTGAGTCAGAAAGGTAAATAATATATTAGTTTCCTATTGCTGCTATAACAAAATACCACAAACTTGATGGCTTAAAGAACACAATTATTTTCTTAAAGTTCTGGAGGTCAGAAATCCTAAGTGGGTTTCACTGGGAAAAAACAAGGTGTTGGCGTGGCCACAGTCCTCCTGGAGGATCTAGAAGAAACTCCATTTCCTCCCCGTCTTCAGTTTTTATAGCCGCACTCCTTGCATTCCTTGGTTCAGAGCCTCTTGCTCCACTTTCAGAACCAGCAGCACAGCAGCTTCAAGTCTCTTTCTGCTTTCATTGTTAGCACATCGTCTTTTCTCTCTCTCGTGTCTTATAAAGACACTAGTGGTTACATTAGGGCCCATCCAGATAACCAGCATAACCTCCCAGCTCCAGATCCTTAACCAAATCTGCACAGCTCCCTCTGTCATGTAAACTGACATTCCCAGGTTCCAGGGATTAGGACCTAGATATCTTTGGGGCCTACTGAAAGCAACAATATCAGTTTATGAAATCCCTCTGAGACTGTGTTCCTTTATCTATAAAGCAGGATAACAATGCCTACCTCAAAGGACTATTGTGAAAATTTAGAAAGAATGCATGTTAAATCTTAGCACAGTGCTTGGACATGGATGTCATCACTAACAAAAGGAACTCCAAGTTTGAAGCCAGAGCATTCCGAGTTCTAAGTCCAGCTTACAAGTCAGCTTTGTGTCCTGGGAAAATCATATCACCTCTCTGAGCCATTCTGCATCAGTAGAGTGGGAAAAATATTGGACTACCCTGCTCTCTGAGACCACTCTAGAAAAAGAAAAGGCACATGTGTAACAAGCCTACCACAGATTTGAAAGTACTAAATAATAAAAATGAGGAGGGAATGAGGATGGCAGGGAAAATATTTATGGAGCACCTACTAAGTACTAGTCATGGTTCTACATTTTGTACATGGCTTTGCTCATCTAATCTTCACAACTGCCCCAGGAAACAGGAATTTTTGCCATCCCATTTTGCAGATGAAGAAACAGGCACAGAAAAGTTAAATAGCTTGCCCAATTTCACACAGCTAGAAAGTGTTTCTATTAGTTTCCCAGAGCTACTGTAACAAACTGCCACAGACTGGGTGGCTTAAAACACCAAAAAACTTTTCTCCCATAGCTCTGGAGAGCAGAAGTCCAAAATCAAGGTTCTGAGAAGGCCATGCTCCCTCTAAGTGCTTTAAAAAAGGATCCTTTCTTATTTCTTCCAGCTTTTGGTGTTTCTGGCATTAGTTGGCATTGCTTGACTTATAGATGCATCACTCCAATCTCTGCCTCCATCATCTCATGGAATGACATCTCATGGGGTAGGACAAGTGTATCCCCCATTTTTCTACCTTTAAGTGAATGCACTGTTGTGGTCATGATTAGCCCCAAGCAAATGATCCTGGGAACCAGCCTCCTGAGTGCAGGATCTGTGAGCCTATGTTTCACTTGAAACTGATTTTACTTCAAACTAAGGCTGAGCCCTATTATCATTACTTAATGTCAGTGTAACAGCAGTGTGATACCTGGGCTTTTACACAATACATCATCCCTTCAGACTTAGATGCTAGCAGGACACAGCAGAAATACAGCATCCCAACTTCCCAATGTGCTCACGGCCATCAATATTGATGGTATGTCATCAATCAAATCCAGGAGGCTTTTACATGCTCTCGTTTTTAACCGAGCCTTGCCATGCATTACAATAGAATATTTAAAACCATGTACACATTTTATCAAGCCTTCATGACCACTAAAATGCTCTCTGGTTTGCAGCTCTAATATTATTCATTACGTCGAGAGAGATGGCATGCAAAAGTAAAGAAACTGCACAAGAACAATGTGATTGAAGATAGAGCAGGAGAAAGACACCATTAGAATTTTGCCACCTGATACAGTCCTACACTCCAGACCAGGCCACCAAGCACTGAATCACACAGCCTCCCACTCGCTTCCTTCTGAACCCAAACTGATCTTGGGGTCAGGATGCCTGGTTCAAATCCCAGTCCTCAGGTGAGTTTGGCCAGGCAAAATTGGGATAATGCTACCCACATGTTGGAAATTTCTGAGGACATCAAGTTTTGCACATCTACAAGTGTTGGCTCAAGTGTCCCTTTTACAGTGAAACCTTCTCTGACCACCCCCCTGTTTTATTTAATTGCTACCACTCCCCCATCCTACACATGGCCAACCCTTCTTACCAGGCACCATTTTTCATAGCACTCATCACCTGCTCACAGACTTCTGATTTGTTTATGATCTGCTTCCCCACACCAGAGCATAAGTTCAACAAAGGTGGGATTTGTGTCTGTTTTGTTCACTGATTTACTCCCAGTTCCCAGAATAGTGCCTGGCACATAGTAGCTCCGTCAATAAGTGTCTGTTGAATAAATGAATAAAGCATACAGCAGGCCCTTGATGAACAGTTCATGTTTGCTGAGTGTAGACAGACCGAATCTCATAAACAAGCACACAAACAGCAGCACAAGTGTGTTGAGCACTGGCTCTCTGAGGGACACTGCAGTGAGCGTTGTGTGCATTACCCCCACCAATCCTGGGAGGCAGCTTCCCCACATTATAGATAAGGATTCCTGGCATTCCTGTCCTGAATCTGCTGCATAGTCACAGTATGACCTTGAGTAGGTCACTGGCACCTGGACTATCTTCTGCTCTATGGCTCCCTGTGCATCCCCAAAGGACTATGTCCTTGTCCTTTTTTGTCATAGGGACCACACCCCATCATAAATTCTCTCTCCTGAACCACCTGGCCTCCACATAGGTAGAGCCCATGACTTACTCATCTCCGTGTCTCCATCACCTGGCAGTTGTCCCATATATGTAGGATGAATAAATTAATAAAAGTAAAATAAAGAACTCAAGCTAGAACCTGGGTGAGCAAGTAATGGTATGTGTGTTGCATTGCCCCTCCCCCTTCTTCAACCCTAGCACACAAGGCAAATGAACTCTTGCTCCCTTTCTGTCCAAGCATGCACTCAGCCTCAAAATCCTTCTATGTACCCCACTCCAGACAACTGTTCCCATCCCATTAGAGCTGGAAGAGCAAATGTATAAACCATCTCTGACATGGAAATGATTGCTAGAAGATTGCCAAACCAACTCCCTCTTCTTTGCCAGCATGCATGCTACATTTCCCACTCTTCTTTGGGGGAACTGTGCCATGTGACAGAGCCCCAGCCGACAGAATGTGTGTGGGATGATGGGTACCACATCCAGGACTGGCCCATCCACACCTCCTACATGGGAGCTTCCGTGCTCCTTATCCCCTCTGGATCGATGCAGACAAGCACCATGATCTTAAAGCCTTCATGTGGAGCCTCAATATTAAGGAGCTCAGAGCCATCTGACGGCCAGGAAGACTCATTGACAAGAGCAAGAGATAAATACTAACTGCATATTTGATACTACACAATTCGAAATTGTGTTACAGAAACTACCTTTACCTTAACTAACACACCTGGGTTACTTTTTCTTTTCTTTTTTTCTGAAATCTCTCTTCTAGTTCTATATTTTCTATAATTCAAACCCTTTTTGTTATCTAAGTATCCAAAGACATTTTCTAATAGCTTAAGGAAACATGCAAACTCATAGGAGTTTTCCATTATATTTGAGGGCACTGTGTGCTCCACAAGTAAACTCTTAACTCTGGAGAACATGAAGAACTGCACAATGCAATGTTTACCTTCAAAATAAGACATGTCTGTGTGAAATGGTTGACTATCCCAAAGCACTATCTCAAGAAATGCAGCAACAAATGACATTATCAACAGGAAATAATACAACTACATCACTGCCTGTGTGCCTTGGGCAAATTACTCACCCCCACACTCACCACCAACACCCCAGACCTCCATTTCCTCCTTCAATAACACATGCATAACAACTGCATGTACCTCATTGGATTGAGGGTACTTTAAGTAAATATGGATGATGTTCTCATAATAGTGATTGGCACAAAGTAAGTGTTCTGTAAATGTTAACTACCATTTGGTCAGGAAAGATAGATCACTGTGGGCTAGAATGGCAGAAGATGAGTGTGCTGATGGCTAAGAAGGGAAATGATGTGGGGAGGAGGTAGGGGTAGGAATATATATATTGTGTTCAGGAAACAGTGAGGAAATCAGTCTGGATATGTTACAGAGATGTTGCAATAAGAGATAATTCTTTTTTTAAGTTTTTTATTGTTGACACTATTACAGATGTCCCCCATTTTGTGCCCCCTTTGCCCACTTCCACCCAGCCCCTTTCCCCCCTTCCCCTGGCCTTCACCACACTATTGTCTGTGTCCATGGGCTAGAAGCAAGGAATAATTCTTAGCAGGACTAGATTCTGAAAGTGCCTACATTCTGGAATGAGAAGTCAGTACTTTAACTTCTTTTTTGGAAAAGTGCATGATGAAGGAAGGAAGGGTAGATATTGCTGAATAGATGAAGGAATGAAAAGAAGGAAGAAGAGCACAGGAAGAAACTCAGGAGGAAAGAAAGGAAAGAGAAAAGAAGCACAAAAAGGACAGTGTAGCATAGTAGAAAGAAATCATTCTTTAGAAGGAAAAAAACTTCCTATTATGTGATTTTGAATTAATTGCCTTCTCTTGGTAAGACTGGGCCACCTACTGTAAAACAGGGGTCATGGTCTCCATGTCACATGGCTACGTGATGAGGACTAGTAATGTAAATCTGGGGTGCCCAGCATGGTGTCAGACAGCAGGGTAAGTTCAGTCAGGCATTCATAGGCTCAAATTTTATGTGGCACCTACAAAGGTCCTGCAGGTGGGATGAAGTGTTCCACAAATATTAGCCTCCCCCTCCTCATACTATTTAGTTAGGAAAAGCCATGCTTGCTGATACAACAGCATTAAAAGCTTGGTTCCCAGCCAGAATTTGGTGAGAACACAAACCTGCAGTCAACAGGAACAAGAACAAAAGCCCAGAAAATGTCAGAGTTTCACCAAGTGCTGAGCAGTGTTTTGAGTCCTCATGCATCCCTCTCAAAGTGCAGGCCAGAGAGGCAGCAAGTGTACCCATGGCTTCCCCTCATTCTGCCTAAGTGAAATGCGCCCAGGTCCTGTGCAGTGCATGTTTGTGTACCTGGCTCCCTTCCTGTCATCTGCATTCAGGAAAGAGCAACCTACAGACTTTGCGAAGTAGTGTAGGTTTCTCAATCATGCTAAAATTTCTGCCTGGTACTTTCTGCATTTGAAGGAATGAAGAAGGAAGAGTCTGGATGTCAGAGTTAAGAGTGATACTTACATAAATAGGTTCTCGTCCAACGCTCTGCTGGACCATGTAGCCTCTGCCCAGTGGTTCTGCAGTGCCGGCTCTCACAGCAGGACATCAGAGGCAGGTGCTGGTGGTTTCTTGATGAGTTCGTTTGTATTCTTGAAACACCAGAAGTGTTAGAAAAAACAGTGTGGGGAGAGGGGGGACAGAAGTAGGAGAAAAGCAGAATATCCTTTAAAATTATCAGAAAAACAGTGACCTGAGGTGGCAAGGAGAACATAAGCAACACTGCGTGCCACAGAAGTGAAGCTGAAGACAGAAAACTGTCACAGCCTAACAGAGCAAGGGCTCCGGAGGAGACATACTTCAGGGATGTGTGGGGTTCTGCCAAACACTCACCCTTGCAAGGCCGGCCAAACAATTTGCTGGACTCAGTGCAAAATGAAATGAAATGTGGGGCCCCTACCCAATGGCACTAAAACATAAAGCTTTGTATTTTCTTCCACTATCTTTCTCTCAACTTGTCATGGTGCTTTTTATATACTATTTAACATCATTCTAAGTAAGGAAAAATTAAAATTTTAAATTATTAGCATGAATTTTACCATGCATCTTTGTATCATGTGGTACCCATTTAAAAATGCAAATATGCGAGCATTTAACTCATATGCAGAATCACAAAACTACACAGCTCATATTCCATAGCTTATGCATGCATATGAATTTCATCCTTACCATAACAGTGGAAACACAGTGCCAAACTAATTTAACTGCTTTTATTTCACTTCTTTATTTTAATTTTTTCTATTTATTGATTTGAGAGAGAGAGTGAGAAACATCAATTTGTTGTTTCATTTATTTATGCTTTCATTTGTCATTTCTTCTATGAACCTTGACCAGAGATCAAACCCACAACCTCAGTGTATCAGGATGATGTTGCAACCAACTAAGCTACCTGGCCAGGGTGTTATTTCACTTCTTGATATGAGCACTTTCTATGGACATTCTTACCTCTGGCTTACCAATTAGTCCAGAAGGAGTAAAAAGAAAACCAATTATGTGTTGCTCAATCTTTTCCTTTCCTTCTATGTCACTGTTTTCAGCATACGTGATTGCCTTATATAGGAAAGTAACACGCGTAAGATAGGATATGACGGGGCTCCTAGATCACAAGTGTTTCTTAGAATATCACTGCATTCTTTCTGAGTTCCCAGCAAGTTCTGGTTTAAATGAAAAGTGAGGCCTCTCAGGGCTGTCAGCTCCCTGACTTGTACTTCCTTTTTGAAGAGGTAAAAAGCAGGTGAGTGAACTGAACAATTAGAAGGGATGAGCCCTCCTAGCAGAGAAAACTAACAATAAGAGCCAAAGCCCAGAAATGAGACTCTGTACCAGTAAGAATGGCATTGCCATGGGGCACGAAGAAGGTTCTAGAGCATCTTGATTACTTTATACATTAACCCACTTAATTCTCTTAACCCTATAAGATAATTACTATCATTGTACTCATTTTCCAGATGAGGAAATCAAGGCTCAGGAAATAAGGTAACTTACCCAGGGTCACACATTTTGTGAGTAGCAAAACCAGGGTTTAAACTCAGGCTGACCCTAAGCTCTCCACCATCATATTACCTTGCTATGAAACTTAATTTGGGCTGTCCTGACTCCTTCCCACTCTCTCCAGTCTCCATATGTGTACACACCCTGTAGCACTTATCACATGGAACTGAAATAATGCATCCATCTCTGAGCCCTGAAGGTGAGAGCTATGGATGTTCATCTCTGCATCTACCTGGCACAGGTAGGTGCCCTGGAACACTGAAAAAAGTGAATGAATGTGGTTCACTGTGAGCAGTCCTGCTGGATACCTGATGACAAACTCATAGGGCTAACTTTAGGATCTCTGTGACTTAGCAGGGGAAACTCTGAATCTCAGGAGACAATGGGGAAAAGAGAGTCATCTGGGAAGTGCCCACCTTCTATGATTCAGTGCCATCTCCAGGAACTCTCCAAGTTCCTTGGAGATACTTATTTGTCATGAACAGAGAGGACTTGGCATTGAGTTTAAAATCCAGGACCCTATAAAGTAGCCTGTGTAGACTGATACCACAGCTACCACCTAACCATTTTCAGAAAAATGGGCCAAGAGGTTTCTCATTTTAAGACAGGACAGCTTCTTATCAACTGTTTGGACCTGTGTTCTCAGCCTGGGAATGAGCTGGGGAAAGATGTTGCAAGCCCACCTATCCTGTATGCTTCAGGGATATGTGGTTCAAGGGTACAGGAGGTTTACCAGGGACCCTGAGAAGTCATCCTGCCAGAGAAGAATGTGCCTTTAAATATACTTTCTGGACTATGTGGAGTGCTTTTTTAATGCCACAGAAGTAAAACTTCACAAAGTCATGATCAAGGGCCCCAGTACCATGTCCCCTGGTCCTGGTGGTACTCAAGTGATGCACAGGTCCCTCTTTGCCCTTTTACGTACCTATCTATTTCTATTGATTTCTGTTTTCTAGTTCTCAAATGTAAGATCCTTAAGGGTTGGGTATCTTCAACCTTTACCACTGTATCTCCAGTGTCTGGCACTGGCAGCCACTCAAATATTTGTTGACTATGTAATGCAAAAATGACTGGATGAACAGCTGCCAGATTTGAAGCAATATTGCTGCCTAACTAACCATTCCCAAGCCCAGTGGCTTAAATCCACAGGCATCTATCATTGCTCATGAGTTTGTGGGCCAGCTGGGTGGTTCTGATGATGGGACCAGGCTTGCCTGAGCTCACCAGGGCTGGCTCATGTGTCTGTAGACAGCTGGCAGGTTGGCTGGTGGCCAGCTGGCCTAGGATGGCCTCACTCACATATCTGGTGGTTGGTTAGCCATTGAGAGAATTTCAGGGGTGACTGACTCACAGGTCTCTTATCCATCTGGCCACCATGGCCATCATTCTTGCCACATGGCCATGGCAAGTTTCCAAGAGTGCAAGGCCTAGGCTCAGAACTAGAACTTCCTCTGAGCCAAAGTCAGTCACAGGTGAGCCCAAATCCCCAGAATTCTGGAGATGGGGGAACAGACACCACTTTTGACGAAACTCACATCACAAGGAGTATATTATGGTCATTTTGGCAGTCTACCTTACAGGCATGTATCCAAATCTATGGCTAAAAACACAATATGGATTATTTGTTACACAGGCAATGCATTGTTGGAGGTTCCTTGAGCTATGTTTCAAGGAGATGGACTATTACTAACACAAGTCTTCCTTTGTCATCATGCTGCCTATCAGGCTCCAAGAGCATCAGTAGTAAGGACTTAATGATTTGATTCCTCCTAGTAGGAGAAGGAGTTAAAATAATCAGTATTATGATGATCATAGTTTTTAAATAATATTAAAAGGAGAGGGAAGAGCAATATCTATTGTACGAGTCCCAATTACATGTCAAGAACAGGACAGGGCCTTCTGTACACATTGTTTCTAGTTCTTCAAGTTCCGAAGAGGACTTTTTCAACCGCTTCAACAAGCTCAGAAGACCAGCTTGCCTAAAGAGTGGTGACAGAACTCAAGCTTAGGTCTGCCAACTTCAGAATGAGGGCTTTCTCATTAGGCTATGCTCACATCTGAATATTCCAGGAAGAGAACACAAAGTGGGGAAGTAATTTGCTTTACAGGGCTTGACCCCCTGGTACTTAAGAACATTCCTGGCCCTGCAGTGCCATCTTGCCTCTGCTAGAAAAGCCTTATGGACAGAGCTGGGTCAAAGTTTTAGTAGCCATGAGGGCAGCTGTGTTACTGAGGCTTCTATTGTCTGATGACTTAGAGAAACAGCATAGCTTAATTTTATTAATTCATATTGATTTATAGCTTGGCTCTTTCCACAAAAGATTTAAGGAAACTTGCAACAAAAACAATACAGAGGAATATAGAATCCCGGAAATCAAATGCTGTTAGAAATACATTCCCAGAACCAATTTTCCCATGGATCTTTTACTGTCTTATGTGGAAAAATAGAAATCATCATCTTAGAATCTCAGCCCTAGAAGAAGCTATAGCAGGTTTAAAACTAGAGAACATAAAAACCACTGGGAGACGTGTTTAAAATACGGATTACCTAATCCCACTCTCAGAGACTAATTCAGATGGTCTGCATGAAGCCTTAAAACATGTTTAAAAGAAATTTTAGATTTCTCAGGCAATCCATTTCAAGTGGCAGAGAGATTATACTCTGAGAAACCCTGATAAAATTCAACCAATTAACAAAGAAGGAATGCTTGCTAATATTCATTTCTGTGCTAAGCACAGTGCTAGGTCCCAGAGGTAGAAAGATAAATAAGAGGAGAGTTCCTACCTTTAAAAAGCTCAAATTCTAGCCACAGAAACAGTGAATTATACAACCAACAGTGACACAATGTATTTAGGTGCACAAATCTTTTGAGGAATGTGGGTGTCAACTATGAAGTGTCTGTGGGGAATGATGGTTAAAAGTACAGGCTCTGCAGGTGAACTGTCTGCAGGTGATATGAATCCTTGCTCTGCATTTGCTATTTGTATAATCTTGAGCAGGGAATTTAACTTCCTAAGAACGTGGCTTTCTTTTTTTTTAATCCTCACCTGAGGATATGTTTATCAATTTTAGAGAGAGAAAGAAAGGGAGAGAGAGAGAGAAACATCGACATGAGAAATATCAATCAGTTGCCTCCCATACATGCCCTGTGCAAAAATAAGAACCCAGAACTTAGGTATGTGCCCTGACAGGAAATCAAACCTGCAACCTTTTGGTGTAGGGGATGACATTCCAACCAACTGAGCCACCGCGGACCAGGGTGGACTTGGCTTTCTTAATTGCAAAGTGGTGATAAGGGTAGTACTTACCTTATTGGGTGGTAAGAATTCAATTATAGGATACATTTGTAACATGTTATATCCCAGAGTTTTAATCAGTGTGTTTGTTTTCCTACACTGACTGCTGCAAAAACTGCCTTAATGTTGTTGGTGGTGTGATGGTGTTAAAGGTGGTGGCGGCGGTGGTGGTGGTCATGATGGTGATGGTGATAATGGTGGTCATAATGGTGGAAGTTGCAGTGATGACTGTCAGGTAATGGTGTCTGCCCTCTCCTAAGTCTACTTGGAAATAAAAATGATGACTGAAAGGACAGTCACAAAACAAGAAAAGAAAGATCCTGATGCCTGATTGCAGAGAAAATCTTCATTTCGCAATTCTCAAAGAAAGGGAAGGCTGAGATTTGGAGTGAGGAGTAAGAGATAGAGTTCCATTTTGACTAATAAGTTTGAAGTGAACAGAATTTCCAGCTGGAAAGGTGGTTCTGTAGCTTTGGAGAAAGATGAAAGTAGGAAATGTAGACTCGAGAATCTGTTACACAGGCAGAGAAGGTACTGGGGTGAGAAGGGGCAAGGGACCTCTATAGGAAAAGTAGAGGAGAGAGAAGATACAGGGGCAAAATTAGAAGTGCAATGGTGGGACACCTTCCTCTATCGGTATAGCAGTTTAGTCAGCTACAAATTCAACACATTTCTACTTTACCTGGAAAAAAATCATAGGAAACATTACCTAAAGCTTTGCTAAAATCAAGATATGCTGCATATATATTTTCAACATGATATTTGCATCTAATTCTCAGCAACCTACGCTAGGTCCAGTGATTCTTCCTTTTTCTTTTCCTGGGTGATCACAATTACCACTTAAAAAATCCTTTTATATCTTTTCCAGGTATCTTCCTGGTTTTATTTGAAATTTCAAGATTCTACTATTGTTCCATTTTTGGAAAAGTAGAACATTTTCCCTGTACAGATATCTACCTCTCATTATGTCTCAAAGATCACATACTACAGTTTCACAATTTTAGCTGAAAATTGTCTCCACTTGTGTATAACTAGTGTTAACCTGTGACCTCTGAATTCATCCATTAATGCTCCACATTCTCTTAAGATATCTCACCCAACTTCAAGTGTTGTTCCTCCTAAACCACATTTGTTTTTGTCTGTCCAGTTCAAATATTTATTTCCTTTACAGAAATAGTGGAAGAATATCATCCTGAGTCAGAATATTGAATTTCCTGGAAATTCAACTCATGGCTATTCATAAAAGGACATGTCTCTATACCTAGAACATTCATTCCTACACCTCTGCATCTGCCCTTAGGACCTGACCAATACTTGTATCAGCCACCTACTTCTGCTTCATACCACTTCACGCTTCTTGATCCACCCGACACCCAGTACTGCTTTGAGTCACTAAAGAGACTGGTTGGGATTCTCGCAATTAACCAGAGAAGAAGAAGCCCTTGGTCAAAAGCAAAACCTATTTCATAGTCCAAAAACCTAAATAACATAGTTTGGGCCACCCTAAGGAATTCAGGAGGACCCTAAAATTCATTCATTTATTTTACCATTATTTGTTAGCCACTAGTCTCTATGACAGCACTAGATTTAACAATGGTGAGCAAATAAAGTCCATCGAGGAAGAGAGATACTAATCCAATTATCCCACAATTAAGTGTAAAATTCAGACTCTTAGGTACTATGAGAAAAGGCAGGGTAAATAATTCTTGAATAATATAATATAGAAATATTCTGACCTAGTCAGGGATATCAGGGAGGCCTCCTTGAAGGTAGGACCACAGAACCAGGATCCAAAAGCTGTGCAGAAATTAACCAGGTTAGGGTTTCTCACCCCTCAAGGCATATTACAATCAGCTGCAGATCTCTTTAAATGCTAACTACCAGCTCCTCTCTACAGACCAATGAAATTTATTTAGTGATAGGCCCAAGCATTGGTACTTTTAGGATTCCTACTCCCGCACCCCAGATGGGTACAGCCAAGGTCTGGAACCACCAAACAAGGAGGAAGAGACTGGGGCTGAAGGAAAGGACATGTGCAAGCCCCATGAAGGAGACAGACATGGACGTTAGCAGAACCTAAAGAAGGTTAGTAGTATAGCTTGAGCATGGAGAGCTAGAAGGCACTCAATTGTGCATGAGGCGAAAAAGGAGGGAAAGGGCCAGGCAGGGCCATACAGGACATTTTAAGAATTCTGTGTTTGTTTGTTTTTTATTTTAGTATTATTGAAAATCTAGTGAAGTTGGTTTTTAAAAAGGAAATATTACTGGGGGAGGATCCACAATCAGCTTTTCATTCTGAAAAAAATCATTCAGAATACATTAGAAGGAGCAGAAGGGGCTAAAGTTAGAAGGGAAAGGGGGCATCTGCCTGACATACAGGCTGAGCACTAGAGGACATGCAGTGACCTCTGTCCCAAGGGCAGTGGGAGAAGAAACTGTGAGATTTGTCCATGAGAGGGGCTGACCTAGCCAAGCAGACAGAGCACTTTGGGAGCCTCAAAGAGCACTAATCAAGTTTGGCTGAAACCCCTCTTTTGGGGGAGCACCAGGCACAGCAGCTTCAACAGCTCCACTTGGCAAAGGGCTGGGCAGCAATGCCACCATCTAGGCAGCCCACTGGAAGCCATATGCCCTGCTTAATTCCTCCACCAACCTACTACTTGCAGCCATGCAGATATGTGGAGCCTTACAGCGTTACAGCATTTTAAACTCCTGAGGAAGGGAGGTGGAGGGATGTTCCCATCCAAGCATGGCGACAGGAAGGAAAATTGTCAGAAGTGATTCTTGGCTGAGATTGGCAACATACACTGTCACTTGAACCTATCAATAGACCGAGCTGATGATGTTTTTCACTTAACACCTAGCGATGAGGCTGTCAGAAACTGGCAGGAGATCCCTGCACACCCTGCCAAGAGAGAGGAACATGAAAATCTGTCAAAATTCATGCTTGCTAATAAATATACCCCTGGAATTCTTTTTTAAGGAAACCAGAGTTTTAGATATCTAGGCAACATTTGCCAGGAATTCAAAAAGCCTGATCAAGCCAAGAGGTTTCACTCCAGCTCCAATTTTCACGTGTCTTTGGCTTGCTGGCAGAGGAGAGGGATGAGGCAGAGGTAGAGCTCCGAAGATACTAATCACTGTAAATTCTAGCATGGGGTATGCAGTCTCTGGGCAAAGTGAGCAGACATATGTCATGCCCTAGGCTCCAGGGACATCCTCTAGGTCATTGGGGCCAGATTCCCGAGGGTACCTATATCAGTAGAAAGCATGGAGGCTCAGTGGAAGGTTCAGAGGGAAGGTACAATAACCAGAAACCAATGCTATCTGGCTGCTGTACAGTCACTGGTACTGTTCAATGAATATCCCCAATATGATTGCACTTGCCAACCCCCCTGGAAGCTAGGTGAGGTCATGTGGCTACACTGGCCAATGGAAGTGATGACATCCTACTTCAGGGTAGAAGCTTTAAGAGCCAATGCAAATTTTGCATTTGTGCTTTCCTCCTGCCCCAGTGGCTTGCAGCAGTGGCTGCTCCACTAGCTGTGTCTCAGAGCAAGAATGACACAGAGCAGTACCCCAGCTGACCTGCAAGAGACATGGAGATGAATTGTTATAAGTCATTGAGATACGGGGATTGCTACAGCATAGTTCTACCTACACGCTGTCTGTTAGAGCCATTTTGAACAATGTCTTCTTGCTTTCCTCACATTCTTCCCTGTAAGGGGAATGGCTTATTGCACAGTGATTATAGTCTAGCATGCCCCGGCTCTGATTTACTGGTGATGATTTTGGATGAGGTTCTTAAAGTCCCTAAACCTCAGTTTCCTTACCTCTAAATTGTGAATAATAATACTATTCAACTTGTAAGGTTCTTGCAATAATTACATAAAATAATGTCTAGAAATGAGTAACTTGTATTGCATGCTATGCAGAAAATAGCCAACATAGAAGGTTTGAGGCTGCTATCCTTAGAAAGGTCTGCATGCAAAGTTGACCCCTGGCTAGCATCTGGGAACTTGGATTTCAGGAGGGTTCCCATCATACCAAAACTGATAAAGGTGCCCACCATACCTAAGCTGTTTACACAAACCATATAGTTTATGCTGAACATCTTGTTTTCTTCTGGAAGTCTGGAATTTTGGTAGTGCTAGTCAGAAGGAGCCCACATGACCAGCCCCTGAGAAAACCTGTGGGTGCTGGATCTTTAACAATCTTTCATGGTAGACAACACTTCACACATGTTGTCATAACTCATTGTTAAGGAATAAGAGCATGCGTGTGGCTTCACTAGGACAGGACTCTCAAAATCTTGTAACTGTTTTCCTCCAGTCTTTGTCCCAGGCACTTCTTGTTTTTGCTGATTTTGCTTTGTACCCTTTCACTGTATAAGTATTAGCCATGAGCCCAACTATATCCTGAGTCCTGTGAGTTATATTACCAAAACCGGGGGTGGCTTAGGGGACTTAAAAGGACTGTTTACTTTAAGTTAACAATAAGTGTAAGTGTTGTTAATATTAAAAATAAAACAAAGGGAGATGCACAGAAAGAAATGAAAATATCTAATTCATAGATAACCACAAAATAAAAATGCCAGGAGACTGACTTACATCCCAAAAGTACTTATTCAACTATTAACAGATTAGAATGGTGATTTATCTAGCCTAAAATTCCAAAAAGTACATCCCCTACTGGACTAGCATTGGCCACAGACATTGAGTCTGTCTCTGACTAAGGTTTACACACAAGTAGCTATAACTACAGTTACCCGATAAAAACAACAATGCTAGGAGCATCAGAAGCCAATGTCTACTGAGTATTATTCTCCAACTACTATACACATCATCTTATGTAATACTAACAGCAGCACTCTGGGGTAGGCACAATTGCAATCCCTGAAAACAGGTGAGGAAACAAACACAGACATGATTTAGCCATGTGCTAACTGGACAGCATCACAGTTAAGGGTGCAGACTTAGAGTCCAGTCTACGTTGGTTCCCATCTCAACACTATAAGTTACCTGGGGCTGTCACAGAAAGTAGCCATCAACTGGTGGGCATAAAACAACAAAAACTTAGTCTCTCAGAGTTCTGGAAGCCAGAAATCCAAAATCACAAGGTATCAGCCAGGCCATGCTCCCTCTGAAAGGTGTAGGGGAGGACCCTTCTTTATCTCTTCCAGCTTCTGGTGGTTCCATGTGTTCCTTGGCTTGTTGCCTCATCCCTCCAATCTCTGCCTCTGTCTTGAGATGGTTTTCTCCTCTTTTGTGTCTGTCTTTCCTCCATGAGTTTCTAATAATGACACTTGTAACTGGATTTAGGGGACACCAATCTATAAAGACCATTTCTAAATAAGGTCACATTCACAGGTCCACATCTGCTCAGGGCTGCCCTCAACCCACCACAAACACCAACAGTTATTTTCATGCCATTGCAGGTCAGTTACCTAACATTTCAGCATGTCACAGATCTCTAAGGGCCAAGTGAGGCAGTGCATGAAAAACATTCAGCATGTGGTCTGGCATATGGTAAGAGCCCAATAAACATCAGATGCTATTATTTCCCATCATCACATAATTATTCAAAAGAAGAACCAGAATTTGAACCAGGCACATGTAACTGCTACTCAGCCTTACTTCACTCAGAGAATAGTTAAGAGTGGTGCTTGAAGAAATCTTTGTAGACCCAGTGGTTGCCCGCCCATCAACCTGCAGTCATTCTTACTAGGTAGGACCCTTTCAAATACTCTTTAGGTCCAGAACATGTGAAGGAGCTGAACTCCCTCCAGACCTCTTCCTGAGGCCCTCAAAGAATAATTCTGAAGAATCTCCTCTGGTTCACCATCTCAGAAACCCCGACAGTAATTACAGCTGCCACACTAGAGTGCTTTGAGGGTTATCAGGCTAATGACTATAAAGTCTGTGGAGCTCTTCAGAGGAAGAAGCCATAAAAATCAGATAAATAAAACAGTCAATCAGCACGTGTTTATGGTGTCCACAGGGTGCATAACACTGTACTCAGAAATAAAGATTGAAGGGGAGAAAAGCAAGGAAAAAGAAGGAGAAAAGTTAGTTCAACCAAAGTCTTCCTAGGCTAGAGTACAAGGCTAGCTATAAACTAAAGAGCTAGAGACCTCCAAGGCTTTAAAAAATGAAGAAGTTGCCTACAAATCAGTGGGAAAAAGATAAATAACTCTTGGAGGGAAAAATGGGCAGAGGATTCAAGTAGGCAGTTCACACAAAAAAATAATGATAAATTCAACTAGCCAATAAGCAATGAAGAGATGCTTAACTGTTCTTATAATTAATCACAACAATAACAAGAAATCATTTTCCACTTATCACATAGCTAATTTTTTAGTTTTGTGATACACAGTACTGGCAAGGACATGAAGAAACAAGTACTCTCCATGCACTTTGGGGGACAATGGAGTGTGACCTCTCTGGAGAGCAATGAGGGAAGAGCTATCACAATTAAAATTATATCTATATATGTGTATATATCATATATATGTATGTATGTATATTATATACATATATGTATATCTATTGTGGGTGTGTGTGTGTGTGTATTGTGTGTATGTCAAAAGATAAATATATATACAATCAATAATCCCATAGTTAGGAATCTGCCCTATGAATAAACTCACCAAAACATACCAGACTATATAAGAATATTCATTACATCATTGCTCTTAATGACAGAAAATAGGAAACAACCCAATATCTATGAGTAGCACAGTGGTTAAATTATGGATAATGTGTATGGTAAACAGTAGGCAAATGTAAGCAAGAATGAGGAAACTATTTGGCTGGTAGGAAAGTGTGCCAAAGTGTCATATTAAAAGAAAGAAGCTAGAGCAGAACAGTATACACAGTACAGCCTTTTTTGTGAATGAGAATACATAATATAGCCCTTTTGCTTCATGTTCAAGGATGACCCTCAGAATGTGCTATAAACAAACCTGGATCTGTGTTCCTGGTCCTGTTGTGACCAAAGGTCAGCCCTACAATGAGGCTGTCAAGGTTAGGTTGGAGTCTGGGAAAGTGGAAGATTTATTTTGTTTCCTTTTTGAAAGCCGAATCACCCAGATTCATCACAAGAGAGAGCATAGTGTATTAAGATCCTGAATTTGGAACCTCAGTGCCCAGGTTAAAATTACAACTCTGGTGCTGCTCACCACCTGAGTAACTTTAGACAAGTCACTTCACTTCTCTGTTCCTTAGTTTCCCTAAATACCAATAATATGAGTACTTACCTCATAGAGTCATTATGAAAAATAAGTGTGTTACTATCTGAGGAGTGCTTCAAACAATGCTTGGACATAGCCACACTCTCATGATGGCATATAATAAATAAAGCAATAAATAAATTAAGCAATAAATTGGACTCAGCCCTAGCTGGTATGGCTCAGTGTGCTGAGTGCCAGCCTGGGAACCAAAGGGTTGCTGATTTGATTCCCAGTCAGAGCACATGCCTGGGTTTCGGGGCTAGGTTCGCAGCGGGGGGATGCACGTGAGGCAACCGCACATTGATGTTTCTATCCCTCTCTTTTTCCCTCCTCTCCCCTCTGTCTAAAAATAAATAAATAAAAAGTCTTAAAAAAGAAATTGGACGCAAACATTCAATGCCCCATCTCTTTGATTCCAATGTGACTCCCTGTATTAATGTGGCCCCAAGCACCCAAGGGGAAGAGAAAAAAAAAAGAAAGGTGCCTTTTACGTATTCAGTGAACCACTCTACAGGATGAAGTAATTTTGAAAAGGATAATTAGACCTCCAATTGGTTTTCATTTTATTTCATTTTCTTGCCTGGAGTTGACAAGCAGGAAGATTGTGTTACTTCCACAGCCTCCAACAGCAAAGCCTCCCAGTTTCCCTATTTCTATAGCAAACTCCTAAAAGAGAAAGCCTGCTGGTGCAAACTGCTTTGATGGAAGGAAGCATCTAAAATGCATTTTAATTTCAATTTGTGTGAATCTTTTGTATAGAATTACGGATCTGGGGCACGACGCGACTCAGTGAAGAATCCCATTTTCCATCAGCTTGGATGTGTTTGGTGTGCCGTCAAGGGGTAAAATAATTAAGGCTGAAATCCTATCTCCACTGGAGACTGTGTACTGGTGTCCCACTTCCTGCATTGATAAAATAAGGCAACAGACCACCAATTAGTATTCAAGCACCAGCGCTACCCCCTTGAAGGTCCCAGACCAGCCGAATATCCCCAGGCAAGTCAATGAGTCCAAAGGGCTTCTCACTCAAATGTGATTGTGCCAGTGGTCTACTGCTAACTGCAACATCAACCATCAGCTAGGGCAAGCCAAGGTTACTGGAAAAAAAAACTAAAACAGAAGCTGAAAGAATTCAGTAAAGCAGCTGAATTCTACAAAACCACCAAGTAACTGGTTACTAGGCAGTTGAATTCACATAGTTGTTTAATGCATGCCAGGAATTTAAGTCTGCATTCGGAAGCCAAAGCAATCAGGCTAGCAAAACCACCCATTGGTTACATCATTTTAATTTCTCTGGACCTGAATATCAGGTAGTCTCATTGGGTGCACAAGTTCTGCTCTGTACAAGGGTCCTCTTAACTGGAACTGTGTGCCCATACCCAGCTGCTGTGAGTGTTGGCTGCTAACAGGTCACAGATGCCCCCTTTGTCAGATTGGCTCTGCTAACAGACGTCATGTCATCTAGGAAGGTATGCACATGCTGCCCCCAAGGTCCACCACCAACAATAGTCTGAGGGATACCCATGACTGCTGGAAACCAGAATCAAGAGGCAGCCTCCTTGCCTTAAAAAAGAATTAACACTATAGTGTGATTTATGTCCTGAGCACCACCCTTCAAGTGTCAGGCCAAGGACAGATTTTTAACCAGGGCCACAGACTTACTTAGCAATCGCCTTTCATCTTGCCTTCAGTCTCTTACAAGGTCTCCTGAGAGCATTCTCTTAAGAAATCATGTATACCCTAATCGCTATCTCAGGATCTGCTTCTAGAAAACCCAATTGTATTAGTTCCCTATCAATGCTGTAATAAAACCACAAATTTAGCAGCTTAAATAATGCAAATTTATTATCTTACAGTTCTGGAGGTCAGAAATCTGACCCAGGTCCCACTGGGCTAGGCCAAGTTTTTGGCAGAGTTGTGCTCCTTCTGGGAGACAACCCATCCCTTGCCTTTTCCAATATCTAGAAGTCACCTGCACTTCTTGGTTCATGGCCCCTCATCATTGCAACATTTTCTTCCATTGTCACATTACCTTCTCTGATTCTGACCCCTCTTGTATTCCTCTTAGTAAGTACATTGGACTCAACTGCATAATCCAGGCTAATTTCCCCATGTCAACTTCCTTCAATTAATCACATATGCAAACTTCTCTTTACCATGTCAAGTAACATACACACTGGTTTCAGGAAGAAGAATGTGACATCTTTGGGGCCACTATTCTGCCTCCAAATCTAAGAGAGTTGGTAAGGAGAGTTGGTATGAAGAGCTGGTCTTAAAAACCAGACTCAAATGACAGGATTTGGGAGCTGGACCACTGATTGACTGGCTGCTTGGCAGTGAAGAGTCAATCACTGGTGGGAAATGGAGCATTTTCCATACCTGGCATGTTGGGCACAGTGCAACTGCTAAGAATTTCACCTGTGGATAACCAGACAAAGTATGGATAGAAGGGGGTGCACTGGCATGTACAACATCTCCAGTGCTGGAGAGGAATGAGAGATACAGTAATTATCAGGACTGTGAAATCGGGTGACTGTTGCTGACTACCTGCGTCAAAGAGAAAAAATGACAGCCTCAGGGCAATCACTCAACAATTTAGAGCAAACTGTCAGAGGGCCTCCTTGGCAATATTTTGAAAAACCCTTATCTTCAGCATGAAGACAGAGCTGAAGAACAGGTGTAGGAATTAACTGTAAGAATGGCAAAACTGCAGAGCAGACTGGATTCTCAGGCTAGACACATGTCCTATACCAAAGTCAGAACCCTGATAGGAAAGAGGGAGACTCTGAGACTTGGGGCAGGGATATCTGGAAAGAAACACCTGATTACCTTCAACCCTAAAATCCCCTGATCTCTCTGGACCTGCCAAAGTGTTCACTCTCCTACTGAAAGACAAGCTCCTTTCCATGCTTGAAAAATAAACGAAGCCTCAAATAGGGCAGGTGCCTAATGAAACAGTGTCCCCACCTTCTCTGCTGGCTACCAGACCAACACCAATGGTTGACATAAGCCTAACCTGATAAACCAGTGTTGAGTGTACTAGGGAGATAGGGATACATGCCATAGTAGCCACAGGACCCTGTGGCTGGGAAAGAACCAGGAGTGCATGACTGGGAATAAATACCTAAGGTGGTTGATCAATAAGGGAAGAATATAAAGCTTTTTGGATAAAAGAGAGTTCATTTGAATGGGATCCCTCCTATAGCACAGGATTTACCTTCTGACAAAGCCCTGAGAGACAAGTCTTACAAGCAACAGGGATGACTCTTGGAAACCTAGACTTAAGCCCTTCATGATAGGATGCAAGGGAGAAGAGGCCTGTGGGTAACAATTTAATTGAAGCCAACTATTAGCCACAACTAGAAATCATTGCTAAGGTATCTGGAAGAAAGAAATCTGAGATGACATTCCAGAAAGCACTAATTCTTCTTGGGATCTAAGGGAAAGGAAACTCCACTTGCTGGGAAATACACAACTACCTCCTTTACCCAGAGATAATTAATGTGACAGTATGTGAGAAAAATAGCCATATTGAGGTCTGCTATCCTCAGAAAGGCCTTCTTGCAAGGTTAGCCCTTGGCTGGCATCTGGAAGCTTGGATTTGGGGAGAATTTCCACCATTCTCAGAATTGAGACAAGAGCTTACTATGCATAAACTCAGAAGACAATATAACTTATTATGAACACCTGCTTTCCTTCTGGGAGTCTGAAATTTGGACATGTGCAAGGCAGGAGGGTGCCTAAGTGACAACCCTTTCTCTGGACTTGAATATCAGGTAGTTATGATTTATTACAGCAGAAGTACACAAAGCAAAATCAGCACTGGGGAAAGGTGCAGGGGTTAACCCCCAATAAATACCCTGGACACTGAGTCTCTAATGAGCTTCCCTAGTAGACAGCATTTCATGTGTTGTCACAACTCACTGCTGTGGGAATTATAAACACGTCTCATGTGACTCCACTGGGAAAAGACTTTGAAACTTGTACCTGGTTTCCTCTGGTCTTAAGCCCATGCACCTTTCCCCAGTGCTGATTTTGCTTTGTGTACTTCTGCTATAATAAATCATAACCATCACTATACGCTGAGTCCACATATTCTTCTAGCAAATGACCAAAACTGGGAGTAGTCTTGAGAACCTCTGACACACACCAGGGCAGATACACATACATATTATATCTATTTATCTGAGCCCTCCTGAGATCATGAAGAAAATGCCCTCTTACCCTAACAGTTATTCCTTTTACCTCTATCCTAGAAAATTTTGCTTCCCTTTGAACCCATTGTTGATATGTTCCATCTTATTTAATGTATAAGGAGTTTGGTTTCATTCTTACGGGCACATGTCTTCACCTTATAAAGCAGAATTTTTCAGAACTTCTTTTGGAGGATCCTTTCCCATTCTCAAAGTATAGGCACAGACTTTATCCCACTTCCCCAAAACATCTACAAAATGTTTTAAATTTTAATATTTTCCCCTTTAACCACAATTTCTAAACTACCTCTTACACAGATAAACGGGGCCAAAATCCTACTGAACAGATTTCATGGTCCAGCAGTGGGAGAATGAATGATAAGACTAGAATAGTAACGTTGGAGCCCAGAAGGGCATTTCCATCATACCAAGGAGTAGATAAGACTTCATGAGCCTCACAGTTGATCTTAGTGAAAGACTAACAATTACCATAGTTTACTAAGTCTTAAAGAAATATAAGAATTATCATGGTGAAAAAAATGTCAAAGGGGACCATTTGAGTGAGAAGTAAAAGATGGGTTAGGTCATTCCAGGAATCTGCAAGAAGCTCAGATCCTGGAATAAAGGGGTGGAAGATGGCCTAGTCAGGTACACATGAAGGGTGACCCCTCTCAAATTCTACTAAAGAAAGGGAAAAGTTACCTTAGCAATAAGGGCATGTATAAAAATGAGCTGTGTATGTATAGCTGAAACCCACAAATCATCTCACCAATTGCCTCTCAAGTTGCTATGGAGTAATAACCCTGGTTGGAATGTTATTTTTCCCCTCTATTCTGGGTGCCCCCTCCTAGGCAACTTCTCTTCCAGTTTCCTTTGCTACTCCCCATTTTTGGTTCCTTAGCCTACGGTTCTCCTGTTCTCACATCTCTTGTTCTCTGGTCCAGTCTCATTAGGCACTAGATGATTGTGCCACAGTTTGATGCTTAGATGCTTAGTCAACCTGTATTCTGTTCCAGACTTGAGATTCTTACCCCATCATGCCTAGATACCTGCCATAGGGACAGAAGGTATTGGGTGGCTAGTCAGGGTCATGGCAGGAAACAGACGGCATGCTGAAGGGGCTAAGGGAGAGTTTATAAGGACTCTTCATAAAGGTGTAGAAACATTGACAAAAACCCACAAGGAACAAAGCCCTCCAGAACTAGCAACAGTGGGAAGGCTGATACTACCTCCAAGACTGAAAGCACAAATAAAGGTATTGTTATCAAAACTCAATAAGATCCATAGTTTTTGGAGAGGGCCACCTGATGGGAACTCTGGTCCACCACAGAGAAACACACCACTACCAACTTGTGTCTCATCAGGAAGTGAATCAGGAATTCAAATGTGCTCAGTTCCATTTAGTACTTCCTTCCTACCAATCTCTTGCTAGCATCTTCCATTGGCCAAACACAGGAGAAACCAGAGGGCAAAAGAACTTACTGATGGGTCTAGAGGAGCAAATGGAAGATACCCTTCTTAGCGGCTGACTACAAATCAAGACACACACACAAGTATAAATCAGGATACATTCCAGAAGCTTTTATTTATATGAAGTAGACAACAGATTTCAACATATCAAGAGGATTGAAAAACTTGTTTGGAAATGCAATTTTGTGCTTCAGTTACACACCTCAGATGTCTAGAGAGGCTTTTGCCGTCTAGTAGGCTGATAAAAGATGCCACTTTAGAACAAGATGGGAGCACTTGGGGAGTTGCTAGGCTCTTCAGTACCTCTCTGGGGTAGCAGGTACAACAGAGATTTTGCTGTCTGTCTGCCCCCATAGCTATGCTGACACTTTCCAGCCATCATGTGCCTCATAGGATCAATTTCACCTTTCTACAGTTACCAGGTCTCAGTTGTGATGAACTCAGCAGAGACTTTTCTTACTCTTCAGTCACCCTGGAGTCTTGTTTCAAAAAGGGCTATCTGTGATCAATTTCACATTCCCACAGTCAACAGGTATTAATCCTAATGAACACCACTTATTCTGGGTTCTCCCTGACAAGTGCTAGGAAAATCCTGCATAAAATGAAGATTCAGATGTTTGTACAATTTTCTGCTCAAAAAACACTGCTTAAAAGTTCTTCTATAACTGAAATCACAATCTCCCAGGGGCAAAGGGCATAGAGGTGGTTAGAGACTGATGGGACGAACACAAGAGCAAGGAAAGGGGGAAAGGCTGCAGGAACAAGTGTCCCTGCTCCTTTCAGGTGGCAGTGATGTTTGCCTGCACAGGTGAGCAGAAAAGTGCCTACACAGACTGTGTTTACTTTCCTTTTGAAAGTAGATCTCTCGCCCTGGCTGGTGTAGCTCAGTGGATGGAGCGCGGGCTGCGAACCAGGCATCGCAGGTTCGATTCTCAGTCAGGGCACATGCCTAGGTTGCTGGCCATGTCCCCCAGCAACCACACACTGATGTTTCTCTCTCTCTCTCTTTCTCCCTCCCTTCCCTCTCTAAAAATAAATAAATAAAAATAAAATCTTTAAAATAAATAAATAAATTTCTAAAAAAAAAAAAGAAAGAAAGTAAATCTCTCATTCAGTTTAATAGACAATGTGCCTTTGTAGCTTTGCCTGTAAGTAACATTCCTACAGCAAGGGCATTTTTCTTTAAATTAACAGTTCCCTGAGCAAGGAAACTAACATATCTTGATGCAAAGAAAGGTACTATCTTCCTTAGACACTGTAGGAGACACAGGGTAGTGTAGCGGTGAAAGGCTCCGGTTTTGGAATCAGCCAGCCCTGGGCTCACATACTAATTCTACCTCTTATTAGCTATGCAACCTTAGGAAAGCCACTTAACCTCTCTGGACCTCAGTTTTTTTACCTCCAATTTCTTATCTCTAAGAAGTAATTATAGCTCTTCCTCACTGGGTCGGTAACAAGATAAAGGAAGAGAATAGATACAGTCCAGCACAGCCTCAAAAAAATTAAACATAAAATTGCCGTATGAGCCAGCAATTCTACTCTTACAGAAGATAGTTGAAAACAAATATTTGGACACTCATACATGAATGTTCATAGCAGCACTATTCACAATACCCAAATGACCATAGATGGATGAATGGATAAACACTATGTAGAATATGCATAAAATGAAATATTATTCAGTCATAAAAAGTAATGAAGTACTGATGCATGCTACAATATGGATGAACATCAAAAATGATAGGCTGAGTTAAGAAGCCAGGCATAAAAGGCTACATGTTCCACAAATCCATATATATAAAATATCCAGAATATATAAATCCACAGAGACAGAAAACAAACCAGGTGAGGCTGGGATGAGGAGTGAATGGTAATGTGACTGCTTTTTGAGGTGATGAAAACATCTTGGAACTATACAGACGTAGTGGTTGTACAACACTGTGAATGTATGCCACAGAATTGCACACCTAAAATGGTTAATTTCATGTTATATGAATTTCACCTCAATTTTTTAAAAAAGCTCAGTATCGTGTGAGGAACAGAAAAAGTCTACAATAAGTGTTAGCTGTTAAAACATCCTATGTGCATCTTAAATCATCTTCTGAGTTAATTCAAACACTCCCCATCACCCACAAGATCAAGACTCTGCACTGAGAAGCCAAGGTCCTCTACAGTATGTCTCCAGATCATATCACTAACATTATTTTTCCATAGCTCTCTATACCAGTCATTATCACCATTTGGGGAATCATGAATTCTTTTAAGAATCTGCTAGAAGACTAGACCCTATCTCTAGAGGGAGGAGGGATGAATGTTCTCTTCACACTGATGTTTCTCTTCCTCTCTTTCACCCTTCCTTCCTCTCTCTTTAAAAAAATAAATAAAATCTTTAAAAAAGAGAGAGAGAATAACCACTCTGAGGAGCCATCTTAGCCCTATTTGTACAACACAAGCTTGGGTAAATTCTAAGGGACTTGGAGGTCTTTGACCTCATGTTTTAGGACAACTATTGGTTAGCTAAATTAACTGTGGTCAGATTTTTCTACAAAAGGCCAATACTTTGTTTTAAGGCTCACTCTTGGAAAGGATATTTCAGACTATGTCTTTAAAAACCAGGGCAAAGCCATGCTTAGATTAAAGGTGATGATGACTTGGATCATTGCAGCAAGTATGTAGGCAGTTATCTCATGACACACACTGTGTTGGGCCTGGGCAATATGGCGAGGGCCAAGACAGACCATCCCTATCCTCAGGGGTCTAGAAACAAAAATGCAATAGGATATAGACAAGAAAGAACAGGAATGGGCCATGCACAAAAGAGAAAATACAAATATCCAACAAATACACAAAAAGAAATTCATCATCACAAATGTTCAGGGACATGCAAATTAAAAAGCATTTCCTGTGAGCAAAAATTAATAAGTTTGCTAATATCATGATGATAAGAAAATGCTTAGTCTAAAAGCAGGAATTGGGAGTGTAATTTGGTACAGACACTTTGCCATTACCTATTAAGGTATAAATGCATATTTCCCATGACGCGGCAATTCTACTTCTAGTAGCTACCCTGGAAAACACTTGAGTCCATGAGGATACACAGTCAAGGATGTTCATTAAAACATTGTTAGTAATAGGAAAAAAAACTGCAAATATCCTGGATATAGACTATCAGAGAAAACTACCACATGTTGTCACATAATGAAATACTATAAAGTACACAAACTAGTGACATAAATCCGTATGTCTCAACATAGAAAAAAGTCTCTAAGACAGTACTGAAGGAAATGCATACTGAACAACACTACCCATTTTATATGATATAAATCTATGGTTGAAAATACATAGGAAACAGTCTAAAAAGATCTATACTAAGAATGGTGGCTCTTCATATGGAGGAATTTCCCAGCAACTTGAAACTTATTTGTAGTGTTTAATTTTTATAAGTGTTTAATGCAAGTCTGAGCAAAGAAGTCAGTGCAGTAGGTGGAAGCTACACTAACCTCCTCCAAGGACCAAACTGGAATTAAAACTAAATTATAGAAAAATCACCCTGAATAACGAACTGCATACTAGCTGGATCAGAGCATACAGTGCTGATTATATGATGCTCAACAGCATGAAAAAAGACACAGAAACCATAAAAAAGGACAAGTCAAAAATAAATAATGCAACATCAGAAATAAATAATACACTGGAAGGAATAAACAGTAGATTAGATGAATCAGATGATCAAATTAGCAACTTGAAAGACAAGGTAGAAAAAATCCAAGCAGAGCAGCAAGAATTTTAAAAAATGAGGAAAGCTAAGAAACCTTTGGGACAACATGAAGCATAACAACATCAGCATCATGAGGCTACCAGAAAAAGAAGAGAGTGAGCAAAGGATCAAGAACCTATTTGAACAAATAATAATCGAACACTTCCCTAACCTGGTGAAGAAAAAGACAAGTCCAGGAAGCACAAAGAAACCCAAGCAAGAGGGATCCAAAAAGACCCACAGCAAGACACATCATAATTAAAATGGCAAAGCTTAAAGACAAGGAGAGAATATTAAAAGTCACAAGAGAAAAGCAGTTACTTCTTTACAAGGGAGCTTCCATTAGACTGTCATCTGATTTCTCAATGGAAACACTTCAGGCCAGAAGGGACTGGCATGAAATATTCAAGGTGATGAAAAGCAAGGACCTACAACCAAGGCTACTTTACCCAACAAGGCTATTATTTAAAATTAAAGGGGAAAAAAAGAGCTTCCAAGACAAGAAAAAGCTGTAGGAGTTTGTTACTATCAAACCAGTATTGCAACAAGTGTTAAAGGGTTTGCTTGAAGGAGTAGAAGGAGAAGGAGAAGGGGAGAGGGGTATAAGAGGAAGGAAGGAAGGAAGGAAGGGAGGGAGGGAGGAAGGAGGAAGGAAGGGAACAGAAAAATAGTTAAAAATAAAATGGGAATAAATACATATCTATCAATAATCACTTTAAATGTAAATGGCTTAAATGCTCCAATTAAAAGATATAGGATAGCTAGCCCAGCTGGCCTCAGTGGATTGAGTGCCAGCCTGCAAAACAAAGTGTTGCCAGTTTGATTCTCAGTCAGAGCCCATGCCTGCGTTGTGGGCAAGGCCCCCAGTTGGGGGGCAGAGGGTGCGAGAGGCAACCGCACATTGATGTTTCTCTCCCTCTCTTTCTCCCTCCCTTCCCCTCTCTCTAAAAATAAATAAATAAAATGTTTTTTAAAAAGACATAGGGTAACTGAATGGCTAAGAAAACAAGACCCACATATATGCTGTTTCCAAAGACCCACCTCAGATCAAAAGATACACACAGACTAAACGTAAAGGGATAGAAAAGGATACTTCATGCAAATGGAAGGGGAAAAAAGATGGGGTAGCAATACTTATATCTGTAAAAATATACTTTAAAACCAAAGCTATAGTAAGAGACAAAGGACACTAATGGTAAAGGGAACAATCCAACAGGAGGAATAATCCTCATAAACATATACACACCCAACAGAGAAGCATCTAAATATGCAAAGCAAATCTTTCATTTTATTTTTTTAATTTTATTTTATTTTAATCATTGTTCAAGTACAGTTTTCTGTCCTTTACTCCCATTCCAGCCCACCCACCCATCCCTTTTCACCTCCCTCCCACTTCCACCCCACCTAGTTTTTGTCCATGTGTCCTTTATACTTGTTCCTATATACCCTTCCCTTTTCCCCCTGAAATTCCCTCCCCTCTGGTCACTATCAGCCTGTTCTCTGTTTCAGTGTCTTTGTCTATATTTTGCTTGTTTGTTTGTTTTCTTGATTAGATTACTGTTAA
The DNA here is from genome assembly GCA_004024845.1 of Tonatia bakeri. Taxonomy (NCBI): domain Eukaryota; kingdom Metazoa; phylum Chordata; class Mammalia; order Chiroptera; family Phyllostomidae; genus Tonatia; species Tonatia bakeri. Next base: position 59,562 of record PVIA01009557.1, read on the forward strand.
AGGTGAGATCATATGGTATTTGTTTTCACTGCCTGGCTTATTTCGCTTAGCATAATGCTTTCCAGTTGCATCCATGCTGTTGCAAAGGGTAGGAGCTCCTTCTTTCTTTCTGCTGCATAGAATTCTACTGTGTAAATGTACCATAGTTTTTTGATCCACTCATTTACTGATGGGCACCTGGGTTGCTTCTGGCACTTGGCTATTGTAAATCGTGCTGCTATGAACCTTGGGGTGCATAGGTTCTTTTGGATTGGTGTTTCAGGGTTCTTAGGATACAATCCCAGTAGTGGAATTGCTGGGTCAAAAGGCAGATCCATTTTTAGTTTTCTGAGAAAATTCCATACTGTTTTCTACAGTGGTTGTACCAGTCTGCAGTCCCACCAACAGTGCACTGGGGTCCCCTTTTCTCCACAACCTCTCCAACACTTGTTGTTTGTTGTTTTGTTTATGATGGCCATTCTGACTGGTGTGAAGTGGTATCTCATTGTGGTTTTAATTTGCATCTTTCTGATAGCTAGTGATATTGAACATCGTTTCATGCATCTCTGGATCCTCTGTATGTCCTTCTTGGAGAAGTGTCTGTTCAAGTCTTT
>PVIA01009558.1:0-60160 GCA_004024845.1 Tonatia bakeri
CACAGTTAACATGGTCTTGATCTTGCTGCGACTTTGGGTGTGGAGAATCAGGCAACTTTCATTGTTATGACTGGGGCTTTGTTTCTGGATCATACCCTAGACTCATGATTCATCTCTGGTTATAGACCTTCTTGAGGAAATCTGGTTCATTGGTAGTGGTCAGAATCAAGTCATTAGCAGCTGCAGCACAGTGTTCCTTCTGCTCTGGTAACAGAAGCTGCAGAACAAATTTTGCCATGACACGTTTCATGCCAAGGTCCTGCATCAAAATCTCAGACACTGTAGATTTTGGAATCCGCTGAGCAGCTTCTAGTTCTCTCACTGTCAGTTGCCAATTTTTGTTGATTGCAGCCCATGTACATTCAACATTCTCGGGTGTTCTGCTTGTTGAAGTCTTTCCAGAACCTGGAACATTTTCAATAGACTCTTGACCATCTCCGGAGCATCTGTGCCACACTTTTACTTGCACTACACTCATTGCATTGTCCCCGAAAGCCTTCTGAATCATCCAAATGCTTTTCATGAAGGAATGTTCAAACTTAATGCAAAATTCGATGCAAATTTGTTGCTCTACTCACTCAATCATTTTGAATGTGACAGCCACATATACACATGCTCACTCAATGACATCTACCAACCCCAACAACCAGTACAGTGAAGTCATCATTGTTCATGCATGCACATTCTAGCCTATTCTCCTTGGCTGCCAGGTTACTTCAGTATTGCTCAAATCATTCTCATTATATTAACAATGGCCGGACTTTATCCAGATAGATCTTATATTTTGAAATGTCTGAAAGAATATATGTAGGAAATTAAATATCTCTGGTGAATTACAGGTAATATTTACTGGTTTTATTTTATCTTTTTGATAACTCATTTTTCCAAATTTTCTACAATAAACATGAATTACATTTATAATACAAAAAAAAATTAAGAGATATATTGAATTTAGTCCTAAAATCTGTTAGCAAGCTCTTTAATTTAGCAAGAGACTTATGTGGGTTACCTTCAATGATGGGCTTTTTAAGACAAAAAAAGCAAAAACAAAAACAAAAGAACAAAAAGAAAGACATCCCATCAAGTTTTCTCAATATCTGGACTGTCATCCCTCCAGGTTCAGTGTTTAAGACTGGGATGGAGAGCATATCTCCCTGAGAACTGGTTCAGTTAAACAGGAAAGTCCTTTGGGAGATGTAGAATTTATCATGGATCTGTAATATTTGAACAGCAGGAAAATTCCTTTCAGGTTGCACTCAGCCTTGAAAGTTTCTCTTTTCTGGCCAGTGAAGGAGGAGGCACAAAAACCTTTCACATATTGTAAAGTTCAGAAAGACTTGAAGCTCAGAGATGGAGATGGCAAATTTATTGCAATTAATATAAAAATTCCTGGCATTAAGAAAATGACCAATTAGAAACAGACTGATAATGGAGTGGAAATATCAGAGGACTAGCAAAAGACAGAGAATTGCGTTGGCAATCCCTGAGAAACAACAGGGACAGTTTGCTGTTTCTTAGGAGGAAGGGGTTGGATTTTAATGTTAGGACCACACTGTATATTTTATGTCTCCAGAAAGGGCTCCTATTCTATACAAACTGAAAAGTCAGGGATGCCCAGGAAGCATCGGGCAAACTTCAAGCAGCCGTTCACATGGGGACCAAGTAGCCTCATGGCACGGAAAATTGACCGGCATTTTGAGGTGACCACTGAATCCGAATCTAAAATCCCTAAGGTTAAAAACAAAGGTGGCCTCTTACTGCCCTCCTCTCATCCCACCAGGCAATGCATGGGATGGGGCAAAGTTCCCTCCAAGCAGCAGGAAAGTTGTGACGAGAGCTCCCTGAGGCATAGAAGCTCAATGGCAGATGCCAGTTTGGCTGCCAGACCAGCTCCCTCTGGACCAGTTCCAGAAGTTACAAGGAGAAAGTATGTGTAACAAAGAGAAAATGATAATAACAGTAAGTAATAAGGAAACAAACAAGCAAAAAAATCTAATGGTCCAACACAGCACAGTTGTGAAACATAAAAGTGTACTTCAGAGGAATGTTTCTTCCCTTTCGCTTCAGAAAAAGAAGTCGGGTACAGAAGGGAGAAAAGATGATGATGACACACTGAAGAAGACCAAGGGAGAATGTGTAATGAAGCAGGGCATCAAGGACAATGAGGCCCCACGGGCTCTGCAGGGGACCTCGTGACAGTGAGCTGAGGGACTGCTTCCTCTGGCAAGCAGTATGGTGGGCAGGTGGCCGCCTTCTTTCACTGGTGCTGGTGCGGCATGCTGCAAATCAGCCCTGGAATCACAGACAGGCTAAGGGAAGGACAGAGATCCTGGAGCTACACCCAGGAACAAACCAAGGGGTTACTCTCTTCTTTGCGTTAGAAAGACTGAGTTGTGGTGTGGCTGGGGCAACCACCTTTCCAGATAGTGCCTTTGGTTACTCTCAAATGATATATCCTGTTGACACTCACAAGTTATGTAATACAATAACTCCTTTGTGTAGTGTTAGATATCTTAGCCGCCTACAGCCAATTGAAAATTTCTGTGAGTTTGCTAGTACCCACTGTCATATGAAGTATTGGGAAGATAAGGCAGTATCACCTTTAGGAAAGCCACTTAACACATACAACTCATGAAAGCAAAAGGTACTTTTACTCTTTGTCTAGCAATTCCATTTTTGGAAACATTCTAAAGAAATAACACTAAGTGCAATGGTCTATGCACAGTGATGTTTATTATCATATTACTTATAAAAGCAAAGAACTTCTATTATTCTAAATTCTCAAAAATTGGAGGTTGGTTAAGTAAATTATGAAAATCCACACTATGGATATAATGGAACTATTAAAATGATGGTTACAAAGAGTTTTTCATGTCATTCGAATATGTCTGTGATACAATTTTAAGAGTGAAAAAAGCAAGCTAATAAACTTGAATATGCAATATAAACTCTCAGCTATATAAAATAATATGCATTATGCATGGAAATAGAAAACAGACTAGAAATTATCTGAGCGATAAGATTGTTTGGTTTTTATTCCTTTTCCTTTCTCTCTTTCAGGTTTTATTTTCCAAGTTTTTATATAGGCAAGTAACTCAGTTATAATCTTAAAAAATGCATATACATCTGTGTGCTCATGTGTACACACATTCCTGTGCCCACATGCACGTGCACGCGTATCCGGGGCTTCGACAAGGAAGTGGCGTGCCCTTGCCCAGTAGCTGTCTCATGTGTTACGGGCTCCATACTCTTACTGCTTTTTCTTTTCTAGCTTGAATAATAGTTACAGATCTATTCTATTCTCTGTATCTCCCCATAAACACACACACACACACACACACACACACATCACATAAACAACACATACAAACATACCCACACACATGAAAAAATCTTTGTGGACAGGGACCTGAGATCAAATAGGATAAAATATGTAAAATGTTCTCTCTAAATCTTTTCTCGCCTCCTTCCTTTCTTCCTTCCTCCCCCACTCCCTTTTTTTTTCTTTTCTCCTGGCTATAATTCCTCCACTGCCTGTGGAGTGCGGAAAGAAAGAGAAAGAGGCATGGGGGAAGGGACAGCGAGGCAAGCAGATTTCCTTGGCAGGATAAGAGCGTAGTTCATGTCAGTAAGCAACAGAGCCAACAAACCGCTGAGACGGGGCCCAGGGTGTGCTGGAGAAGGGCCTGGGAGGCACAAAGCTTGGATTAAATGAGACAAGCCATGTGGAGTCCCAATAGGCTCCCCAGCAGGGAGGACCGACATTCCAGAGAAAGCTAACTGTAAGAAAGGTCCAGGGCCAAGGTGCACAAGGTGCAGGCCTAGCCCGTGAGCCTGAACTCATTTCTAAACACCAGGAAGCACAGGGTTGGCGTGACGTTGTCCTTTTTCTGTGGGTTGAGGGGGCTATTTCCTCTCCTTTCCCAATATACTGGCTTTGTGTGAGACAGAGGTCATAGACTCAAAGGCCTCAGGACTGGCTGTTACGTAAGTGAAGCAGGCTAAGTGTGATGAAATCAGAGCGACAGGGACTGCGGCCTCCTGGCAAACGTTTGCTCCCCCGAGTGGTCAGGCACACTGACACGCCGGCACTGTGCTCAGTGGGTATGAGGCCCACGGTGCAGGTCTTCCAGATTTTCAAGGGAAGGGGAACATCCAGGGGGGCTTGGAGATATGTGTGTATGTTTACATGTATAAGTGATCCCAATTTTTTAAATGTTGGCTCAATGAAAAAAAATTATGTGTCTGCTGCCTACACTTAATCTCTGAAGTAAAACTGTGTAAGTCTTGCTCCTCCTCTTCCCTTATAGCTGGTAAGAAACATGGTATCTCTTGCAAGGAGACAAATACTTAGTTCCTATAAAGTGCACAGCATAACCTAGATATCACAATGGGTACATGAGAAATACTACAATAAGTTGTTGTCTGCCTTCTAGGAGCTTAAAATATCTCTGAGGACACAAGATATTCACTCAGGAAAGTCAGGTGGTAACACTATGCAGAAATCTGATGTCGAGGTCTAAATGGATGGGACTGGGTATATCGAAGTCACCTTAGAAACTGGACTGCAGTACACCCAGTGGTGTGAGAGTGTCCGCGGTGTTGTTAACTCTTATATTCCAAGCACCTGACACACAGTAAATGATGTTCAACAAATATTCCTTGAAAAAAAGGATAAAATTCATGAGTCATAGAAAGGGAGAAAAATCAGTCTGTGAGCTTAGAGAAATGGCTAAAAAGAGAATCAAGAATTTTCACTGTTGATGACAATATCCAAAGAAGAGACACCGAATTTGGGGGCCAGAGCTTTGGGTCAAGAGTCCCCATTCCTGCTGGGGAAGAGAAAGGTGTAGTCAGTTCTCACTGTGTCCCATTTAATAGTTCACAAGCTATTTTCGTTCTTTACTGAAATGCCTAGTCAACCTCCTAATGACCAATTAAGCTTTCCTGTCATCTTGATGCATGGATAGGGGACCCATGCATTTTGCTCATGGGAGTGGCCTATGTGTCTTATAATGAGCTTTCTGACTTATCCGTGAATGTTTGGAGAATTTGGTTAGCAGTACTCCATCTCCCTAGGCCACCTGCCACTCTTCGGGATTCTATCTTGGTAATGGCAACTGACCTTTCTGCTGGTGACTCTCATTCAACACCCCATTGCTCCTAGAACTACAGGCATCAGAGAAGAAGGGCCTAAATGAGCAAAGCAGACAGAACACACAATTGTAGATCAAGGAGGGGAAAATCATTTTGTTCTGAGTTGTCCAGGGAAGCTTCAGAACAAAAGGAGATCCAGGAATGGGTCTTGAAAACATGAATCTGTTTTGGAAATGTACAGAGGTTGAGGAAAACATAATATGGAAAGTGGTGAGAAAACTGCATTGCTCTATCAGAAAGTTTGTTTTGGGGGAGTAGGAAGAGAGAAAGTTGATTAGACCATCCCAAAAGCCAAGCTGGAGGGTTTGAACTTTACCCAATAGTTAATGGGGAGAAACTAAAGTTCTGAGGAAATGAATGATAGGATAAAATTAGTGTTTTACTTAGATCTTTTGTTATGAATAAAAAGGGCTTCTTTGCATTCTCATTTTTATTCAGAATTAATGAATCAGCCCTAAAGGGCTTTATGGGAGTCAAACAGGGTCCCGTCCAAGAATATGAGCTGATTGCAAATGCCTGATGCGTGGCCTTCAGGAGACAGGTAGACAGTCAGAGAACACAACGGGCCTCGGATGCCTGGAACGAGCTTGGCCGTGAAGAAGGCAACATGAGAAACACTGCAGCGAACTCAGCTCTCGTCACCATGAACAGCCCCTTTCTGCAGTCTGGACGGAGTGGAAGCTCAAGGTTCTGTCGTTGTCACAGATCGGATTTCCATCACAGCCATTTACCAGCCCTCGGAAGCACCCTTAGCCTTTGACACAGAGAGAGATTAAAGAGGTAGCCATATAACTCTCCAAAAAAATTAAAAGTAAAAGAAAACTTCTGGGGCCTCATGACCACAGTTTCACACATTTTGGTTGAACAGCAGGAACAAGTACTCAGAGGCCTTTTCGATTAACTGGGGAACTAGTACAGGTTACGAATAGCTAGAGCTGCAGTTTTCAATTTGTTTTGGGCCAAGAGCTCATTCTTTAAATGAAAACTCAGAATTCCAATACATGGAATAGATAAAAGCATCAAGGCTCTGGCTAAAGACTACGGGGGATCCTTTCTGATGGGCCTTTCCCCTTTGCAGCTGCCACAGCTAACCCACCTTCACCTCTGGGGAAACTGAGGCACCTCTGCTCAAGCCCAGAGCTCACTAGAACACAGTGTAAAACCAACTCGTCGAGACTGTAGACCTGCAGAATGAAAACTTGGGTTAGCTTTGACCCAACATAATAATAGCAACTGTAATCATAATTTTAAGCCACATTATTTTGCATCGCTATGTGCCAAAGATGGTTTTAAGCACCTTACATGTGTCCAATCCCCCCAATAACCTCATAAGGTTAAACACTATTATTATCCTCATTTTACAGGTGAGGAAACTGAGGTCTAAGGAAATTTAGCATCTTGCCCAAGCTAGTAAGTGATAAAGCTAGGATTTCATTGCAAGAAGTGTGATTTCAGAACCAACCCTGTGAATACTTCAGTCTCATTTGTTCTACCTCATTACCTTGGGGAAGTTATTAAACTCATGGGATTTGTGTACAAGTGTCTGGTTTTAATTATATTTCCCTTCCCTAGGAACGGAGGAACTGGCAGAGCAGCCAATCAGCTTCGCAGAGGCCTGGACTTGAGGCCTGGTTTATCCTGTCCCTCCATGCAACACTGGAAACAAACGGCTCCACCGACAGTGTCGGGGAACTCTGACATTCCTGCTCTCTGTTTCACAGGAGGAGGATTGCAGCATCGCAGCCACAGCTATAAATATCAGAGTTAATGAGGGAGGGCTCCTGGAGACCTAAATGAATCCATTTTATGGGTCTGTCATACATCAGGTTAATATGGTTCTGACAAATAATTATATTGAAAACTGGACAGGGACCAAAAATGTCGTTATTCCTTCTGAATATTACAACAGAGCCTCCTGGCCAATTAAAGGGTGATGACGCCAACACTGAAGAGCAGAGCAAAACTATAACAATTTGTGACATTTAGACAAAGGAGCTCATAGTGCGGCACCCGCCCAGGCCCAGGCGCAGGGATTTCCATTGTCCGAGTCCTTAATGAGCAGACCAGCTCCTTCGTGCAGGTTCCTGCGCGGCCAGATCCGGTGTGGGCGCAGGAGGACTGCATAGAGGCCGAATGGAATGCTAATGCGGCTTCTCCTTTTTTTTAACCTCCACTATCAGGGTTTTCACGTGGAAGGATATATATGTACATTGAGGGAGCCCTCAAAATGGTTTATCAGTTTGAATATGTCAATCTGTGATGGCAGCTTCTTGATTGGCTAGAATGATGGGCTAGTCTTAGTTAATTACAGTGGCATCTGAGGGGAGAGGGCTTCTTACTAACCATGGGGAAGAAAAAAGGTACTGTGTGACTCTGACATTTGCCCTCATCTGGTTGAGTTGCCCTGGAGTTCTGGAGCTATGTTCCAGGCTGGAAGGCTGGGACTCCCTGGAAGACTGACCCCAGGAAGATATTCAAGTTCATGAGCTTTTTCTCAGCCATAGGGGGCTTCCTTCCAGCACTGCCCAAGGGTGTTATCGAAGAGGGTGCTGAGAGGCTGAAGTTCAGCCCTTGCTCTTGCTTACCACCTTTGTGCATGGAGGACAGGAGTGTTTTCTAATTCGAACAGAGGTGCTGTGTGGGTTAGCAGTGAACCTCAGCTCACTCAGCATGGTTGAGGACCCCCAGCCTTTGCTGTCAGTTGTTAGAGCCCCTAAGGGGACAGCTTCACTTTGCCTCCCTACTGGTCCCAAACAATCACCATTTGCCTCTATATTCTTTGACCTTATCATGCTCAGCCTTCTTTCATGTGTCCTAAAGAGAATGAAAAACAAAAAACAAAAACAAATGTATAGATACAGAGAACAGACTGGTGATTGCCAGAGGCAGGGGTGGGAGTGTGGGGGTGGGGAGGAGTGAGGGAAACAGATGAAGGTGGTCAAAAGGTACAGACTTCCAGTTACAAGGTAAGTTAAGTTCTGGGGATGGAGTGTACAGCCTGGAGATTATACTTAACAACACTGCATTGCACACTGGAAAGTAGCTAAGACAGTAGACCTTAGAAGTTCTCATTACAAGAAAAAATGTTGGTTATTGTGTGTGGTGATAAAGTTAAGTAAAACATTTTGCAGTGTATCTGTATATCAAGTCATTATGTTGCACACCACAAAACTAACACAATGTTATATGTCATTTATATGTCAACTAAAAGTTTACTAATTAATTAATTTTAAATAAAGAGAGTGAGAAATGAGACATGTAGTTAGGGCTGCACTCAGAACAGAAGGCCCCTTGGTCGTGACTGTTGGCATCAATCCTTTTCACCAACAAGAACCCTTCCTTGCTAGTGCCACTCCCCTCTGCACCTCTCCCCGGCCCGGCAGCTTCTCTGCCAGGAATTACCAGTGAAACATTTCTTCAAGTGTTCACACCAAAGCCCGCTTCCTGCAACCCAGCACTCTGTACAGACTGAGACTCAGGGCAACTGTGTTAGCAAGAAATCAACCCAGGAACTGTCTCTCACCAATGAATCATAACTAAAAGTAGAGACTTCAGCGTGGTGTTTTTCTTCATAACACCCTCTCAAGCCAGTCTGTGTTAAATTGTTTAGCTAAATTCTCATTAAGATAACTGTGCTGACTTCCAGAAAAATGCATGCTGGAATACCGTCGTGAGGGAAAGTCTCGGTTTTTGAGGACAGCTGCTGCTCCCTACCATCCAAAAGCCCCAGTGGTGTGGGGTCCTCTCCAGACCACTAGCATGGGCCCCAGGCCCTTTGCCAGCCCCCCAGCCTCTGTGTGGGGCTCCCCCTCCCTTCTGCCACCACCCTGTTGGAGCAGAAGGCCCCTGGCTCAGGTTGAGCATCCGGAAAACAGAGAAAGGTCTGACTCAGTGAGCTGTTTGGACCTTGAACCCAGTGTTTGAATGTCTTTCTTTTTTCTTACCCAGTCTCAAGAAAGAATAATACCATGTATTTTTCTAAAGAGCAGATATACAGCATAAGGTAAATCATTTTTTTTCCAGCTAAGCCTCCCACTGGGTTCCCTAGCCAACTTTCTGCAGCTCATAAAATAAAGACAGTTCCCATTTATCCCCCCAGCTCCAAATCCATCATTGCTTGGCTCTGGACAAATGGGCAGGTGGTGCTGCCCAACAGAGCTTGGATGAGCTCTTTTTTTCCTTCCTGGACGGAAGTAGGAGGATTAGCACAGGATCTTTTCTATTAGTGAATGACAGAACGGACAACTGGGAGGTTCAGGAATCTCATCCTGGACACAAGCATGGAGGTGAGTATTAGAAGAGTCTTGCCGTCACCACAAAGACAAATGTGGAGCCTGCTGTACTGACCAGCATCTCGTCCCTCGTACAGACTGGCTCTGTTAGTGAAGATGAGTAATTATGACGTGGGGAGTAGGGGCGGGTGTAAGGCTGGTTCCTGATCAGAAATACAAGCCCTACTGCAAAGCATTCCTTTCAACTTTGTTTCCTTTTAAATGCTGAAAATTTGGAAACTTCAGTGAAGTAGCTTCAGGACAGGGAAAACATATAAACAGGTGTAGATTTTCTGTGAAGTCAGTGGAGCTTTAAGCACCCTCACTTGCTTGGGCCTTGGCGCGCACTGAGTTGCTAGGAGCTGTGGAAGGGTCTAGGTGGGGAGGGGGCACCAGGCTGTCGACAGAAAGTGTTTCTGTACAAGCACATACACAGGCTGGCAGGGCTCTGTGTAGCTGAGAGGTGGCCTTTCAGTGGTAGCGCCTGAGGACTGACCCAGTTTCTCCGGCACCTGGGGGCCCTGAGGCAGGTCTAGAAGGTGGACGGAGTTGCTGAGGGCTGCTCTGCAGCAGGAGTCCGGTGCTCAGGTTCCAAGGGGAGTGTGAGTCTTGCGGGGCTAGTGTTGCCGTGAGGAGTCAGTGTCTCCCCTCAGTAAGATTCGGACATTTCTGTCCCTAATATTAATGATTGTCCAAAGGCCTTATCCGCCCATGCGAGTGTGATGTATTTCACCCAGAGACCACCTCTTAGTGCCACCAAGTAGTGAGGAGAAAATGCATTCCTGTAGGAGCATTATAAATAGCCATGGACTTGGAATGCCAAAACCCATCCCGAACTACCCTGAAGTCCCTGTTCCCATAATTTCCTAGGGAAAAGATGGAATGGATCCAAGGTCTGGATGATCCTTCTAAATGGAGAGTGGATTTCATAGAGGAATCTATGTATAAAATTGATAAGTGAGAATTTGTGATGGGTTTAGACTTTTATATTAGTTGCAAGATAGTAAGTTTGCCTGCCCTAGTTTTATTTATGTGTATCACAATATATATTTTGATTCATATATGTATATATGCATATACATGTGTATTTGTGTATGTATATATAGACACACATATACACATATATATATAAATTTTAACAAGTGTGTATACACATATATATGTGAGTATATTACATATACAGAAAAAAATGAGACCTCAGGGTCAGAGACAAAGACCACTTATTACTCTCAGCAAAAGCAGTCTGTTGGACCAATGTCCTCGGCAGGGCTACGTAGTGAGGGCCAGTGGCACCTACACATGCAACAGGGTTGCGTGGCCGGAGAGCACCACCACTGTCGGGAAACTCCAGTCTTGCATAGGGCTGCTAGCAACCTGCATATCTTCCCCTCCGGAGAAAGAAAACCTCAACTTTAATCCAGCATTTAAGCTAATCTTTGGGTAGAGATAGTGGAGGTCTTTATCTTTCCTACCTCCGAACTTCTTTAGGGAGGCAAACTTCACTACAGTATCCTGGAACGTCTTCTTATACAAACATTCTTAATTCTCTGTGAATGTCTGCTCAGAAGACGTGGATAGTTCATAAATTCGAGATACTTGTGGACAACTGTTGCCCAACAAAAACGTGTAGTTGAAATAAAAATTCCCCTTCCTCGGTAACACCCCTTTAGTTATACACAGCCCTTCAGGAACATTCTATATAATTCTATGACCGTACACAGCAGCATTTGGGAGAACAACAGAAGTGAAGGAACATGTAGCTAACTCCCACGCTTATCCCTCCAGTGTTTAGACACGTGGGAAGTGACATTCTGTGAAGGGACACTGCAGCACAGGAGCTCCAGGCTGTGACTGTTAGCATCAAGAATGTGGTCAGAGGAATGGCAAGGGGGAACGCATCAGGGACAGAGCAACAGAAGATAACAGATAAGCTCCCTCCTTCTCTGAAGACCCTAGAGGAACGGGGCTTGTGAACCTGGGCATCTTACACTTGGAGTACGAGGTATAATTGGTTGCAGAGTTCTTCCCTTTGGCTTAGTGAGAGGCCAATTAGAGGAAGCACAGACCCTGAAGGTGGGCTTTTTACCCCCTTTCTTCAACCTAAAATGCTTTTGACTTCTCTGTACATGGCTCTTTTGCTAACAGCTATCTTCCTGGGCATTGCTAAAAGGAAGGCAGGGGGCTTGTTTCTCTGTAGGGGGTCTAGGACTGCACACCAAGAAGAAATCATTCTTGGTGGTGTGGCTCAGCAGTTCATCAGCACCCACCTGCCTTACTCTGGGCAGACCTCCTGCCCCACCCAGGAAAGGCCCTCGGATTTCCAAGCTGCAGTTTTAGTTTTCTAGTTTTCACCCATTAGCACATCAACCTCTTCTATTCCTCCCTCTACCCAAGCAACAGATTATTATCTAAATCCCTATTATAGGTGGTGAGGGCATTTTGGGTTCTGGACCCAAATTCTGATGTGCGGGAAAGTGTTTCCCCACCAGCACCAAGAAACACTTAGGACACCAGTTGGTTGCCCTCAAATTCAACTCAATCCTGACACTATCAACTTGGAGATGGAGTCAGGTCCCACAGGTAAAGGGCTCAGTCCCACAGGACCGTTCTCCACTTCAGATGCCAATCGCAAGTCCAGTATTGACAATTCCATATGACTCACCGAATGGTTCTCCCTGGCTAAGAAGGCAATGCATAGTACTCATCGACTCCCCGAGTCAGCTTGACTCCTTGGATGTCCGTGATTTCAACGACCGAACACACGTGGAGGATTCGGTGTGTATCTCTAACTGCCACTTCTCTCCTGACCTGGTGGACATTCCCACATGGGTGTGACAAATGCACTTAAACTTGGTATGTCCAAAATAAAACTATCCTTCCCTTTCTCAAACCATCTTATTCTGTATGTCTTATGGCAATGGCTGCATTGTTTACCCAGATGACACCGTGGCTGCTCTCACCTTGATCCACCGTCATCAGTTTTAGACACGTGTTAATAATACCTCCTTCGTGACAGTTAATCTATTTCCTGCTTCTCTCCACTGCCCTCTTCCAGGCCCTCAGAATTTCTTACTTACACTCCAGAAACAATCTCCTAATTGTTTTCCCTGCCTCCAATTTTCTCCCATCTCCAGATCAAAGGAGTGTTTCTGAAACACAAATCAGATTGTTGTTTTTCTTCATGGGTCCTGTTGCCTCTACAATAAAGTCCTTGCCCTTATGGCCTGCAGGACTTGCTGTGTCGCATTTCTGAAGGGAAGATGAGACCTAGCAGTGTCATTAAAGCTGTGATTTTCAGCCCTTTTTATCTTGTGGCACACATAAACAAATTACTAAAATTCTGCAGCACACCCAAAATGTATTTTTTCCAATCTAACAAATAGATATAATTTTTATTGGTTTACAAAAAATAGTAATAATAGTAATTACCTGCCCTTTTTGCTCCAGAGTGACTTTTTAAAAAGTCAAATGCCTTATACTTGTATATAAGGGTTTCTGGTACCAAGAATCAACCAATCAGACACAACTTTATTATGTGACATGACAAATAAGATGCAACTCTATTATATGACGTGTATATTTATGATTCAAAACAGAGCATTTACACTGGGTAGATGTTGCTATGTTAGCTGCTGTTAGGGTTTATTTTTTTTTATACTTGACAATCTAAGGGAAAAGAGGTCAGTGCTCCTGACTAAAGAGGTATTGCATGTTTTAAAAATTCTTGCAGCACACCAGTTGCAAATACTGCCCTCGAGTTACCTGAGGTTTCTCAACGACCGGAACGCCGCTGACATTTAGGGGACAGGGCCGGCTGTGCTGAATGTGCTGCATGAGAGGTTCAGTTCCGCTCAGCAAATAATTGCCCCGCCCTAGACCCACGGCTCTTGAATTGAAATATGCTGGGTGGCTCCCAATCGCTTCTTCGGTCAGAGTTGTAGCTGCTCACACTTCATAACTTTGCACTGGGAGCATCCTGAACTTAGCAGTTCTTGGAGTTACCTGTTACCTTATGCTTCCATCTTTGCCCCTCTCTCTTCCCCACCCCCATCAGTCCCACTCATCAGCTTCTTAATTTGCTAACTCTTTCCTACTTATCCTTCTACAACTCAGCTCAGATGTTACAGGTCTAGGATTCCCTCCTTGCCTACCCTGCCCCCTCTCCCCCCCTCCCCAGCCTGGAGCTGCAGTCTGGCCTCCCAAGCGCCTTGCACTTCTTCTCTCCTCCCATGTGCATCGTGTCTCTTCACTTGCAGGTATCTTCTGTTCTACTGTGAGCCCTAAAGGGCAAGACAGGGTGGCCAGTTTCTATATTCCCAGTACAGAACTAATATATAGTAGCTCCTCAGAGAATTTTTTAAACCATAGAATATCTTTCATTTTAGCCAGGATGTTTTAAATCTAAAAATTAATGTACCTGCTTGGTACAAATTTAAACAGTGCAAGAAGAGACCATATGTAGCATAATGGATAGGTTACCTGAGTTTGAATCTGGGCTTCACTGCTGACTTCCCTGTGCCTCTACCTCCACATCTGTAAAAAGAAGGTAATGGTGGAGGCACTATTGAATAGTGCTGAAGTACAAGTGCTCTCCTGGCTAAGCTCAAGTTGCAGCTCTGTCATCTACAAGCTGTGTGACCTTGGGCAAGTTGCTTGACATCTCTGTGTCTCAGTTTATACAAAAGTAAATTAAAGGTAATAAAATCTATCCTATGGGTTTTTGGATGATTAAATGAGATGACACATTTAGCACTTAACATACTGTCTGGCATAGGGCAAGTACTTAATACATGTTAATTCACATTATTATTAATAGCAAGAATATTATAAAAGGGTACTTATTGGGGATACCATCTTCCCTTACCATTGACAAGTATTTTTAATATTTTCTTATGTATTACTGTGGAAATGTTGTGTACATACCCAGTGATATATTTATGGATTTTTAAAAACAAATAGCAAATTATTCATATCTTACTTTTCCTCATTTAACAGTATGCTTAGAGACTTTTGCCTAACAGAATGTATAGATCTAACTCATTATTTTAATGGCTTCATTTTATGGCAGTTTCATGATTTATTTACTGGCTTCATAATTTTTTTGACCAACTACCCTCAGTGTTGGTAATTATTTCCAGTTGTTTGTCATTGTGATGAAAGTTTATTGTTGAGTAAGTACATTCCTCACAGATACTTCTCTCTCCCTTAATAGAAAACCGTCTGGGCTCACTCTCTAAAACCACGAGGCTGTTAACCTCCAGGCGCCCGCAGCGGTCTCCTGCACTGCCCCGCTAAAGGGCAGAGATGCCGACAGCCCAGGCTGCCTTGCCTCTGCCTCGACTCTCCTTCCTGCCGGGACAGCCCCAGCCCCCGGGCCTTGTAGTCTTCGGGATCTGCACAGACTGGATTTTCCTTAGTAAGTAGTTTAGGTAATTGATTACTACTATTAAAGATGATGAAAGAAGAAACGTAGGTGATACAAACAAACTTTCTTTAACACATCCTGAAGTGGACAGTCTCCTTTCGGAGAACTGCAAAATGGGGCGGAAGGCAGAACGCATTTATAGGACAAAGAATACGGAACAAGGAAGTGAGGCTAGAGCCCAGACACGGTGTTTGGGAATTTGCTGATGGGATAGGGTTTCTGGTCAAACAGAGCATTTATAGGAACTCAAAAGTTGTCTACGTTTTGGTTTGCTGACGTGACTCCATCTTGGACCTAGACATGTATTTCAACACTACACGGGGAAGAACAATGTGGAACTCAAAGCTCAAGGGTGGCTGCAGCTGGGCAGAGGGCGAAACATGCCCTTTCATCTTGTTGGAAGGGAAAATGATTCATAACTGCTTGAAATGTGATAAAAATTTTAGAAGTATATGTAATCAGTTACATGAATCATAAAACATAAGTCATTATTCTATTTGTTCTGTGACAACTTAAAAATGGCTAATTTTTCATCACTATATAAAATAAATAGGAATCACTATAATATCCAATTGGTTGTTCCCACTCCCTTTCTCCCCTGCAGATATTGTGCTCACTTGTGCCTACGGATGGCATTCAGTTTTGGAAGCAAAGGGCTGGCGGGAGTGCAGGAACCCAGATGCAGGAGGTGGGGAAATGTCAGTGAGAAATTTCCCTTGTGTCCCAGTTTTGCCTGGAGCAGCTTCTACCTGGAGCTCCACAACAGAAACTATTCAGAAAAGAGGCCAGATAGGAAAAAAAAAAAAAAGAAGAAGAAGTCTTTTGTGAAGCTTTCCAGGGTAGACATTTCTGTAAAGCTGATTGTGTTTCTTCCCAATCATGCAGGTCCATGGTCACTCACGTCCAATCAGCACAAATGCTGAGACAATAAACCCATCTCACAAAAGTTTCTGGGACCCAGGCTTCTCCTCAGAGATGAAATTGCTCAAAATACAAGTTCCCCTCTGGAGCATTTGTTCATCAGAGCTGCGTGTTTTACTCACTGTCAACTGGAGGAAGCAAAATTAGGAATCTGTGCCCAGTTCTTGGCATCTATCTTCTGGGGACACCATGCAGCTCCAGGGATGTGGAGCTGCCTCCTGCCTTTGCCCTGGAGGAGCAGTTCATCATTCTACTGTATTTTGTATAAAAGCAACCATTTTTCAATTGAATAGAGGTTTTCCTACTTCTGTTCAAAGTACTACTTTATTTCTACACAATCAGTCAGATAGGCTAAGCAGAAAGACTAGCCTCTTCATCAGTGTCTGGAAATGCCAGAGGTACTGTTTAAAAAAAAAAAACCCTTCAAATGCTTTCCACTGAATGAGGCCAAGCATCTATCCAGAAGGTTCAGCCTGGTGAGTATGCCAGGTGCTGCACCTGGGATTGACTCGTTGGCCTGCGAGGTCTAGACTTCATGATGGACTGCAAGGGCCTTAGCTTTCACAGGTGTGAGCCAGCTTGGAGCAGTGGAAAGAGCATGGGCTTTGGAGACCACTTCAAGCAACTTTCCTTGCTAGCTCTGTGACTTCATTTCTCATAGTTGGCACTCAGTACATGTTAACTAGTATTATTAACATTTATCAGTAACCAAATGTCACTGGCACTATGATACTATTGTCCTCTAGTCCCTTATTACTTACTCATGGTGCATCCACAGATTATCTGCATCTTTATTACCTAGGAGCTTATTAGAAATGCAGACTTTCAGTCCCCACCCAAGAATCTGCATTTTCACAAGATCCCTGAGAGGTGCCCACACACAGTCACGTTTGAGAGGCCCTGCCATCTGGTTAATCAACACTTTCTGCCTCGCTGAAAGGTCCAAGCCACCCACACCACTTTATTCAGAAGCACAATCTCCCCTAATGTTCTTGTAGTGACCATTGTTCCTACACCCCAAATCTAGACACCTGGCCAAGTCCAATGTGACTTAATGGGAGCAAAGGGGAAAGAATATTTAACATCGAGTTTAACCATCACCATCACTATTTCATAACCATTTTGTTTTCCTCTTTCTAAAAAGGATAAAGACTTATTTTAAAACAGTGGACTGCTTTTGAAGTCTAGTCATGGATAAAGCTGTGTGGTAGCTTTTTATAAATGGCTTTGCCAAAACATATCTTTTAAGAAAAGAAGATTCCCTACCAAACGCTCTGTAGGAATCTGCCCCCTCCCCACCTTGCTTGTGGGGGTCCATATGGCAGTCTGCCCTCCCCCTTCTGGGAAAGTTATAGGTCCCACCTATTAAATTCTGTTTCTTTCCACTGTCCTTGAGGGACACCAGACCATTTGCGATGGCAGTTTTTGAACATAACACAATGCATACTCGGCAGAGACTGACTGAATTAGAGGCAGAGGCAGCAACTGCTGACAAAGCCCCAGTTTCCTGGTCAGAGGCCTTTGTAACCCTCTGTGCCAGCATGGAGACTCTCTTTAGAAACCGCAATACTGCCTGAACTGTGACCTGTGGCGCTTAATGTTTGTACAAAGAGAGCTCACATTCACATTTGGTAAAATTTTTCCACTTTCCCCATTTTTTCTCTTTAAAATGTGTATGTCTGTTCTGTGAAATGTTCAGCAGGCATGGTCTTTGTCAAGTACCCTTGAACAAGAGCTGTATAGCTTATGGGCTGCATGGGAATTGCTCTGAGACCACTGGAATTAAGGGATGAGTTGGCTGTGCATTCTTGATGTAGAAAGATATGTTAGCCAGGATTTGGTTGTTCACAAGTTATAGAAATCCAACTAAAACCAGCCAGGTTAGCATGATGGCTGGGGAGGGTGTGAGCGGCTTCCAGGTAGAAGAGAAAGTCGCACAAGCAGGGTGTCAGGGACACATTTAGGAGCTGTATTGCTTCTACGACTTTCCTTGCTCTGCACATGCGAGCGGGCTATCACTTCGCCAGTAATTACAGTGACTGCAAGGAGTATCTG
This sequence comes from Tonatia bakeri, assembly GCA_004024845.1. Taxonomy (NCBI): domain Eukaryota; kingdom Metazoa; phylum Chordata; class Mammalia; order Chiroptera; family Phyllostomidae; genus Tonatia; species Tonatia bakeri. The sequence continues at coordinate 17,830 of PVIA01009558.1, forward strand.
TGCCTCATTTTTTCTGTACTTTCTGTACCATGACCTTAAGCACTCAGCAAACTACTGACCAGGTAGCTTGTTTTTGTACACCCCCCAACTCCACATATGGCAAGTTAAGAATGCCCTTAAATTTTTAAAGGGTTGTAAAACAGCAAACAGCTATGAGAAAAGACCCTATGCAGGCTGCAAAGTCTGAAATATTTACTACCTGGCCTTTTACAGAAAAGAAATATCTGACTCCAGAAAAAAAGGAGACAGTCTCTCATCCCCTCCACCAATTCTAGCTGAATTGTCCCCAGGAGACATGTACATCCCTGAGGCAGTCAGTGTGGCAAGGGAGCTTGGGAAACCCTGATTGACCAGGAGTGAGTCATATGATCTCCAGGAACCTGGGGGCAGGACAGGAGCTCTCGCAAGAAAAAGTAGGCTGCAGTTCCCAAAAGATAAGGGGAGAGTTGGGCAAGCCCAAACAGCAATACTCCATAGAAAACAGATGTCACTATTAAAAGGAGGCCATTTTCAAAGGTGTGGACAGTGGTGAGGGATGAAGAACACTGTGATTAGCAACAGGGGACACTTAGGCCTGAAGGGGTAGGGCGGGAACCATTAACTAAATTCTCAGGAGTTGAGACCATGCGATTGGTCAGTGGGCTGGAGAAGGTGGGAAGCATACAGAAACCACCAACCTGCTGCGTGGTGGGGGAGGAAGCTCACACTGTCCCAGCTTCCAGCCTCCCACCTGGTCTCCCACTGGCCAAACCAAACCAGACAGTACACAAAGAAAGCAAGTTTGTATTCTGAGTACACTCAGGGCTGACCTCACAGGCTAACAGCCTGTGTGAGCTCACAGGGCCTTAGTTTAGAAGGTCCCCAGACTTGGGCCAATGCTCTGCTGTCACCACCTTTGAACAAGGGGCTTGCATTTTAATCTTGCATTCAGCCCCACAAATTCCTGCCTCTATTATTATGACTGTGTGATCTTAACAAGTCATTTTATCTCTTCTGAATTTTAGGTTGGTGATCTGTAAAATGATCCTAACAATATTTTCATCTCAGGATTGAAAAGCAAATGAGATTGCATGTAAAGGGCAAGAGAGCAAGCCACCAGCAAGGACCATTTCCTTCCTTTCCCCAGAGTGCTCTTTCTCCCACTTTCTTAGGACCTGCACCTGAATGGCACCGGGCAGCTGACTCAGGAAAGGGGAGCGTGTCCTGGAAGTACCAGACACATGTCTAGACAACCCAACCAGAAAGAATCCTGCTGTTATCTTGGGCCAAGAGCTGATCAGAGGGAAGAAGTGAAAAAAGGGTGGAGGGGGGATGCTAATCTGTTATTTTGGTTACTAGTCATTGGAAACCTTTAGAACAAATCTTAGAAATCCCATAGATCCCTTGTTTGATTTATGAGGAAACTGAGGCCTGTAAATATCAAACACCTTGCCCAAAGCCACAGGCCTAGTGAGTACCAGTGCTTGGGGTCAAGTTCAATGAGCTCTGGACTCATTACTGTTTAATTAAACAAGGAGGCCATTGGACTGAGGTGAATGTAGCAGTGGCAGCCTTCATACACAAACCAAAATCTTAGCCCGTAAATGTCTCGGGTTACAAATCAAAACGCTGAGGACAACCATTCACAAATAGCCAGGTAGGCTATAAGCTTAAAAAATAAATAGATAAAAATAAGTCAAATAATTTCCTCTCTTTGTTTCAGCATTTTCCCCTGGCTCTTGCTGGCTGAACACTGACCACTTTTGGTTTGGCACTGCCCCATTCAAATGGATAAATGCTCAGATAAACTCTTAAAATGTTAATATGCCCCACTTTATCTTTTAATATAACACATTCATACTTGCACCAGAAACTGGGTGTGATTTGATTTAACTATAAAGCTTAGGAATTATTACCAATGTGTGGAGGTGTACATTGTCCTTTTACAATGTGCCTTTTCTCCTACACTCCACCCCTCAAAGAAATCCCGTCCCTCTTTCTTCCTCTGTGTCCAGTTCAAAGAAACGTGGGTTTTTATTTCCTTAGGGGCATGTGCCGGCATCACGGGTGCCATGGGCCTCAGGACAGGGTGCCCTGAACATGCAACAGCACTTAATGGAATTTGGACAGAAAACACTTTCTCCACATAATAACTGGGCTCTAAAATGTTCGATGTCTGTGAATCTCGTTAAGGTGAAATAATTCTCTTTTTACTGACTTATAGATTTTCTGCCTGCATATGTACCTAAAGGCTTTTTTGCAATTCTCATCAGAGTATTTCTTTTTAATGTAAAATTGTCTTCTATCCCACAGAAAGCTTTAATGTGGTGAGGACAGTCTGTTTCTCCTGGCAACACTGAGGATACTAGATGAACAGGGGTCAGCTGGGTAGTTTAAAGAGAAGCCTTGGTAATCTGTTAAACAAAGCTGGGAATTCTCTGAAGAATGTTTAGCAAAGTACTACAGTTTGAAGTCAATAGGAGGGTTTTGTTCGCAGGCTCTGCCTTGCTGTTGGATTCAAAGAGTGTTCAGCCCCAGGAAAGAACATCAATGTCTTACTTGGAACTTAAACACACACACAAAAGGCTTCTTTTCTGCCCGCACTGAGCTTTGCTGAACTGTAGAAATAGTTCATCATGCCGGAAAATATGTATCTTTGCCTTTGATCCAAAGCAAGTGTTATATAGGAACAAAGACATCATATCTTCTGTCTTTGGCAAAATGAATTGTCAAAGATTTTGTTTCAGAAAGATCAACAAAAGACCCCAGTGATTCCACGGAGTGAGATCCTGGAGTTTGGACCGTGGGCGGGAGTCAGGGCCCTGTGCAGTGCTGGTTCTCAGCTGTATCACTAGTCCCTGTGTGGGCCCCCAAACAAAGCACTTACGTTCTTTGTACCTGCACTCCTCCATTTGAAATCAGGGATAATGCTTGCTGCCTACTTAACCTCCATGGATAAGTGAGGATTAGCCAATTAAAGTTTGTCAAATGCTTGGAAATCAACGAAGGGAAAAATCTATATGAATATAAAATATTCTTATCATTCCCCTCTGTCTTCCTCCTCTCTGTCTCTTTCAGAGGATTACTGTCCTGGGAGACTCAGTGAACATCACTTGCGCTCTTGCTATTGCAGAAAATGGCCTTCCTGTATTATTAAATTACTTGTTTGAAATTGGTCCTCTCTATACTATCAAGTGAAGGTTTCCAAACCAAAGCATCCTAGATTGATTGTCAATGAGTCACACCTGATAAGGTTTCCTTTGCTTTTATCTTTAGAATTCTGTAGAGAGCAGAAAACAACCTTTTAAAGTAAAATAGTAAGTGTAATTTGGAAAAAATTGCCCATTAGTGATTCAAAACTAGTGGAGTATAAAAATAAAGTCAATTTAGAACCCTTGTTATAATCTATAAAGAAATTCCCCTTTAAACCAAAACAATAATAATATATTTCACAAACATTGGCCCTCTGGTTTTAACAACCACCTGTAAAATGAGTATAACACCATTTGGTGATATCATGCTCATTTTATAGTGGAAAAAATTGACATGCAGAGAGGTTGTGATAGTGCCCGAAGTAATTTAACTGAAGAGTGGCAAAGCCAAGATGAGACTCCACATTGATGTATCTTCTTGTTCCAAGGGCAGTAGATTTTCCACTGCACCTCGCTGTTCATCCTTTGACTATCGCCCAAATACTCTTAAGTCCAAACTTTGTGGCTTTGGTACTTCAATATATGTTTTTTTTTCTGTTCCACCAAACTATTAACTCAGTTCTGACAATACCTACTTGAAGACAGCATCAGACCCCACAGCTTAAGTGTACAGTCCCATAGGACTGCCCTGCCCCTGAACTTCGGAGGCCAACTGAAAGTCCAGGTTGTCCCCTCTGCTTCTGACCTATGCACTGTAGCTCAGGGGCTACCAGAACCTCCTCCTTGGGTCCTATTAACATGTTAGAGCGGCTTACAGAGTTTCACTTACTAGATTGCCAGTTTGTTATAAAATGACGTAACTCAGGAACAGCCAGATGGAAGAGAAGCATAGGACAAGGCATGGGGGAAGGGCACGAAGCTTCCGTGCCCTCTCTAGGAGTGCCACTCTCCCCAAACCTTTGTGTGTTCACCATGAGGGAAGCTCTTCGAAGCCCAACCTTTTGGGGTTTTGTGGAGGCTTCATGGGATAGGCATAATTGATTGAGTCACTGGTCATTCTCCAGCCCTCTCTCCAGCCCTCTCCCCTCCCTGGAGCTGGGGAGGTGGGACTGAAAGTTCTAACCCTCTACCAGGTGTGTCCAACCTGCGACCCAACACGAAATCATAAATTTACTTAAGACATTATGAGATTTTTTTGTTTACATTAGTGTTTGTATATTTAATTTGTAGCCCAAGACAGCTCTTCTTTCAGTGTGGCCTGAAGATGCCAAAAAGCTGGACACCCCTGTTTGGTGGTCTACTGGCAAATAGACCCCATCCTTTGCTTACCTAGGGGCTTTACGGAAGTCACCTCATTAACACGATACGAGATACCTTCAGTGTTCTCATCAGTTAGGAATTTCCAAGGGTCCTAGGAGTTCTGTGCCAGGAACAGGATGAAACCAAATACATTCTTATTATAAATCACGACATGACAGTACCCTTTCCTTTACACAACCAGCTGGATTGTGCAATGTCCCTAATCTGGCATGAGAACCTCATGGGAAGCCTGGAATAGAATGCCCTTTCCAAGATCACTCCCTGTATGCTGTGGGACTGTGTGATGCCGAATGTACAGAACAGCTTTAGCAAAGCCAGGACATCAGGACCGGGAATAATTACTGGGGTAGCATTCGTCTCCCACTCTCTTATCCCACCTTGGCTATTGCTCTGCTATGTCTAGAGTCAGGTAAAGAGTTGATCTTTCAGGAGTATTTGGTAGGCCCTAATGCAGAGACAGAAAATAGCCACCATGTGAGATACAATGGATGTTGTGGTGCGAACCAGATTCTTCTTTCAGGACCAAGGCTGTCATTCCCCCAGGTTCTGGGAGCTCTCAGCTGAGCTTCTCTCCAGAAACTGGCAATGGCCAAAGAGTTGACCTTACCAAAGTCACCTTCCCTGACAGGTGGAAGGATGTTTGATTTAGGAGGGAGGTGGTTTAAGAAGGTCTAACATGCGCCTCAGGGCAGGACAACTCCAAAGAACTACCAAGAATGCCTTTTAAGATTGGTTGAGGCCTTTGCTGTAATTGCAGGATAGTCCTTTCTAGGCCCAGCCCTTCTCCCTTTACCTTTTATGGTATTATTCCTAAGAGTACACTCCCAATAAACCTCCTGCACACAAATCTGAGAATTTCAGAGTCTGTTTCCTAGGGAACCTGACCTGCCACAGATGGTGCCAGAAGACGCCTGAGAAAGCAGACTTCAGCCAGCTGGCAACGATGACTCCATCGCTGGTGGAAGATAAAACATTAATAGCCCTTGGCATGTACTTGCAGTTCAGTCATTAAAACTTCTACCAGTGGTGAACTGGGATGGGCTACTGCTGCAAGGGAATGGCACAAGCAAGTACAATATTTCTGGCATTTGAGAGGTTTGCGGTAAATGGTAATGATAAGGACTTTGGAATTGGGTGACCGTTACTAAGGTTCATCCATGCATTCAGGGAAGTCAATGAGAGGCGAAGGCAACTACTGTATTTTTCGAACTATAAGATGCACTCCCCGCACCCAAATTTGGGAGAAAAAATGGTTGTTAATGCTGCTGTTGAGTTCTGCTTATATTTACATTGGTGAAATATTATGTTATTTATGTTATTAAATATTTTACCACATTTTTTGCTTCAAAATTTTTTTCCCTAGTTTTCTCTAAAACCTAGGTGTGTCTTATGGTCCCAAAAATGTGGTAACCACCAATATCAGCAAAGCGTGAAAGCTAGGGGGCCACCTCAGAAGGATTTAAAGACACTTTCATCCCTTGCAGCAGGAAGGCAGAAAAACCTGAGGATCAGGGCCAGGGTTTAAGTATAAGAGCAACAGAGTTCCATGGAGATTGAAATGCACCTTTACAGGTCTCCCACATAAAGTCATGGCCCTGTTTGGGAAAGAGTGGGACTCTAAGATTTAGGATGAGAAATCTAAGCCCTTAGATTCTGCTAGACATCCTGGACTTAGAAAAACCTACTCCTTGTCATTCAAGGCTGGCTTTCTGTACTTGCGCATGGTACAGAAGACTCTACCTTGCAACATGTGTCCCTCATAATCTACCCTCTCCCCTTGTAACCCCCAGAAGAATAATTAAGGTCAAGTCACAACATAGCCCAGCTGGGGAAGTGCTGGAATTGCAAAGTGAGGAGAGGAATTATATACTTAAGGAACTGAAGAATCTAGCCAATATTACTGGCAAGATCCAGCAGAATATATATGGACTGGATACTTGGAGGCTAGATTAAGGGAGACAGAATATAAAGTTGGACAGGGAATAGTTTATAGATATTAGGGCCCTCACCATTGCTGGCAAGAACCTTGGGAGGGGCAAGTGGTAGAAGAAAGGATCTAAAGGCTCAGGAATTAGGGCAAAATGAAATGACTATATTATGCAATGTCAGAAAGCCTGTTAGCTTATTATGTTCTGTGAGAGTTCAGAGGACACCCCACTTACCAAAGGAAATGGGGTTTGCCAGGAACACCAGCATTGTTAAGAATCTTCATGGTGGCTGAGCTCTGTAGACCGGGACTGATTTTGGAGGATGCTATTGCAGACCTGGCTTCCACACAGCAAAATGCTGACAGGTGCCTAAAAAAATAGAGGCTTGGTGGAAGCACTTAACTATCAAAAGCAGAGTAAGCTCAATTACTATAAAGGGGGACAAGGTTGGGGAGGAGGGCATGACTCACAGAGTGCGATGGAGGTAGTTAACAGAATACAGCATTGCCGGGGTCAAGGCAGCATGAGCAGGCAACAAGGTTGTTTCCCAGTCTGTACAACAGAAAGGAAAAAGGCTAAGGGCTCCTGCCCCAACAAAATGTCACAATCTCTTGCTAAGTTTCTGGACCTGATCCACATCCCATCCACTGAAAGAAGGGCTGGGTCTCGTGAGAAAAAGACCCTGCGAGATCACGGCAAGTGCTGCTGTGATGATCTCCCTGTGCTTCTCCAAGGGATCATCTGCCTGTGCTTCTCCAAGGGATCATTCTGCAGTCATCTGCTCAGGGAACCATGTGCTGGGAAAAGTTTCAAAGACTGTGTTAACATTGACACCTGGCTCCTAGTAGCTCAGCTTAGTGTATGGACCCAACTAGTGGTCATTTCTTTGGTCCCTGAATGTATAATTGAAACAAAGAGTGAACAGCTCTTTGGCTCAGAGGTAAGAATTATAATAATGGGAAAGTCCAAATGTAAGCCTCAGACATTGCCCCTCTCCCACTCTGGACAACAGAAATAAAAAAAACAGTAATGCCTTCCCTTCCGGGAGCATGCCCACGCCTTTCTTCCATCTTAGGGGTGCTTCTCCCAAACCCTAAGGGTCCCCAGGAGACCTGCCTCCAGGGGAGCAATGGGCAGCAGCAGATCATCCTGGGCTAACCCTCTGACCCTGTCTCCAATGCCTACTTTCCTCTGATTTTTCAGTGAGCTGGAGCAGCCCCACCTAGGCTCTCTCCTGTTGCTTCTTCTGTGCTAAGTAAGCCCTTTCCTGTTTCCCTGCCCCCAATTTTAATAAATAATAAATGTACTCTCAAAAAAAATCAAAACAGTGTTGTATTCTAGGAGAAAAGACAGAGATTAGTGTCAGTCTTGAAAACCTAAAGAACACAGTATCCTATCCCCTATTAACTACCCTATCCCATTTGATTCATCAGTCTTGCACCAACAAAAGCCAGATGAGCCCTGCAGTATGAGAGTGAACTGTGACAAATCAATTAAATGGCAGCTGTACCAAAAGTTCTATATTTTTTTTGCTGGAGCAGGTTACCAGGGTATCTATCAGTGGCAAGCAGTCACTGCTCTTCACGTGAGATGGACAACAGCACGTGCTTGTAATCTTGCCCCAGGACCATGTCAACTCTCTCCCTCATAACTCAGTGACTGGCCTGTTTGAGCATTCCAGAGAACCATACAATTGCCCACTTTATTGGTGACATCATGTTAATCAAGTCAGATAAACAGTAAGTGGCAAGTATTTTGGAGGCCTTCTTAAGACACATGGACTCCAGATGATATAAGATATATTTAATGAAGATTCCCTTGAATCTTAGGTCCCTACCAAATCAGTGGTTTGGGACATGCCAGGGCATCTTCTTCTAGGGAAAACACGAAGTATTGCATGTTGCCCCTCCCACCACCAAGGAGGGAATGCAACACCTGGTAGGCCTCTTCAGTTTCTGGATGCAGTTTCTTACACGTTTGGTAACAATGTCTTGATCAAATATTTGTTGCTATGTTTGAAACTCAGCTAAAAGCAACAACTATTTTGTTTGCAGTTACTGTGGGGCAGTAATTCAGGGAGGTCTCAGCTGGGTGGGTCTGACTTGGGTCTCTCAGGTACTTGCAGTCAAACCGTGGTTGACCTTAGCAGTGGAGGCAGATGAAGGGAAAAGGGACAGAGAGGAAAGTGAGAGTGAAGGGGGGCTGGAAGAGCTGGGAGCTGCCAGGACCTCTCACTCTCCACCCCCACCCTGTCCCCAGGGCCTTCCCAGACAGTCTCTCTGTGCCAGCCAGGCTGGGTTTCTTCACAGCATGGTGGCTGGCTTCTAAAAGCACTCACAGAAGGCCAGGTAGAAGTTGAATACTTTTCTCTAAACTAGTCTCAAAAATCATGCATTACTTCTCGTACTTTCTGTTGGTTGGAACTGCCATGATCTCCCATCCAGATTCAAGGTCAGGGGCATACACCAGTTCTTGGTGGAAGCAGTGTCGAAGGATTTGAGGACCATCTTTTTTAAATGACCTAGTATGATAAACAGAAGTCAGCAAATTTTAGAAAAAGCTGGGCATGTATACTGGCTCCATGACATCCTGTCATGTGCTGTGAACAATATAATACAGTCCATCTTCTCAGGAATATTTTTTACTTTCTGTTTTTGCTTTAGTTTCGTCAATAGCAACGTAGAGGATAACAATGTTTGCTTGGGTTTTTTTAGTCAACCTCCATTGCATGCATGAAAGTGACTCACCCACGTTTCCAAGAGTTTCCAGTTAAATCCAAAACGAGAGCGAGAAGAGCAGAAGGAGGACCCTAGTGACCTCAGCGGCAAGAAGGTCATGCAGTTCCTCTCTAGTGCCCTTTTCTTTATCTGATTTGACTATTTCCTGCCTCTCAGTGTCTGCCCACTCCATGCGCACCTTCTGCTGCCTCTATGTCCTGACTCAGTTTGTCTCCCTCAGGGCATCACGGCCTCTCTAGCTTCTTGCCACCTCAAGACGTTCGACGTCCGCTCTTAACAGTGTCTGATTCGTTAGGAATTGTTAGGTATTCCTGATTTGTTTGGAATTTCTTGGTTCAAGATCCCAGGAAAGGGATAATTTCCTGACCTCAAAGTGGATTGCCTGTGTTTGAATTGCAGTCTTTTCTTGTTCATTTTGTGATTACTCTGGTACAAAGAAATTTCAGCTCTTAACAATTAAAGCTGGAAGCAAAGGTGGCTAAGATTGGCATGGCTATGTGTTCGTCAGCATAGGCCATTGTCAATGTTGACCTCCAAAAGCTTGTGGTGAGGATTAATTAGAATAAAAGTAAAAGGTAAAATATAAAGCTATCTAAGAAGGTGTGACACTGTTTTAAAAAAATTCAATACATTCAATTATACCCACAGATCCATTTAACAATCAATACATCAAGTTGGTATCATTGTTAATTAATCTAGCAAACTGATATTTACAGATTAATGTTTTATTTCCACAAATTATTGTTGCAACTATTCTTCTCGCACATTCAGTTACATGCTAGCTATCTATGTCAGGACCTCCAAGATATGAGACTGACCCTTTCAAGTTTCAAGCAATTACACATTCAAATGAATGCCATGTGTCCCTAGAATTTAGCATTGTATTTTCTTGGATTCACTTTGAAAAGAGGGAAACTCAGACATTATTCTTTGTTCAATAGGCTTGAAAATGCATCTAACTCTAACTGCATGTGGTATCTACTCAAATCTGTATTGGAAAATTACATTGTAAATGCTTTGTAGGGTTTTTTTTTTTCACTCATTTTCAGTCTCTCACAGTCTCTCACAGTCTCTCACTTCTTAATCAATTCCTATTTTCTCAGCACAGACTGCATTGTCACCAAGCTATCAAATAATAATCTTTCAGAACCAAAAAAGGAAAGAAAAACCTAACCAAACAAACAAATAAACAAGAGTAAAGCTTGAGGGATCTTTTGAACCCATATCATCATTTTCCGGCGACCATTCCTCTGTACGTGATGGGCTGAATTCAGATAGGCACCTGGCATGGTGATTACAATTTTTAAATTCAAGATTTTTTAAAAATCTAAAATGAATTTCCTTTCCCTTTTCTTCAGGCAAGCCTGCAAATACTGAATCCAATTATAAGAGAAATTTAATTTCCCTTTCGGTCTATGACACAGCACAACAATTATCTGTGAATGTTGAAAGAAAATTCATCAAGTAGAATTCTCTTGGTTCACACCAGATAAAGTCCCCATGAAATGATGCCACAGTTGGTGTCATCTGCTGACATTCATGCATGATTCAGCACCTCTAGACGACAATTTCCGGGAACCTGTTTTTTCCAATACAAGCCAGACTGTCTCTTCTCTAGAAACTGAGAGGCTCAGAATCCCAGCTTTTAAGGCTGGCTGCCTCCTGTTACATCCAGCGCCCCGAAGCAACCTAAAGGCTTTCTTTCGGGTGTTTCTCTGAAAGCTGTTCAGTGACATTGTCGAGATGAGGCAGCCAGGAGATTGACAGATGCCTCCCTTGTCCCGTGGCTGCGTTTGCACCTGTTGACCGGGTCTCTTTGTTTATTTGTGTGATTAGGCTGACTGTTCCAGGGTCACCCACCCACAGATTGTATCAAAAATAATCAATCTTATTTGACTGTCTTAACATTTTGGCTACTTGAGTTGTTAAGGCAACCAGATCTGATGAAGTATTCACTCATCAATTTGATGTTCAGCAATCGTCTGTCATGCTTCTGAGGTGGGAGGGAAAAAATAATAAAAATCAACTGTCAAAACAGTCAATCCCAAACAGTCAATCCAATCATGAATTTCTCCCTGACACCAGTGAGTATTGCTTCTCCTTTCTTCCCCCCTGCCCTTTGCTCCTGATATCTGTGCCTCCCACAAACAGCGTCTTTCCCCCAGTGATGTGGATCAACAGTGCAAAGGGAGATATTTTAATTTCACAAACACATTTCACGAAAAGGTTTTCCTTTCCTTTGTTTTAATGTTAGATAATTTTTTTTTTGCTGTTAAGTATTCCTAAAAGGATAGATACATTAAATTTATGGAGAATGTCTATCTTAATGGAGAATTTAGGCAGAAATGTCCTTTGCTTTCTCTTCAAGATGAATTTCCTTTTTCAGGGAGCACAGCTCCAAAGCCAGAGACAGGCAGCTGGCTTGCACAGCCCTTCCTGTCCCTGAGCCTGCTCCAACCTCTTGGAAGAGAAGAGCTCGTGGAGTCTGGCCCTGGTGTGGGATGTGGCTGGCTTTCCAAGTTAGGAAATGTGTTAGTAATTACTTTTTACTGCTGTCTCCATTTTAATTTCCACCCTGTGTTTCTCCACCCAGCTTCCTACCTCACCAGGACTGCTAATTTAATCCTGGCTTCCTTCCTCCAGAAACATTTGACCTTGTGCAAGAACCTGGCATCCCTTTCCCTCCTACTTCCCCAGACTAGGATAATTAGCATCAGCAGGCAGCACTGCCAGACTGCTGCCTGTGTCAGCTGGGCTCTTCTGGTGCCACAGGAGCCCCCCTTTCCTGAGCAAAAGGGCAGTGGCCACTAGTTGCCACTGTCCAGGAGACCTTGTCCAACATTTTACTTCAAGACAGTGTCACCGCGGATGTGAACTAAGCCAATTAGCTCATTTAATGAAGAAATCAAGGGGGGGAATGTAGAAGAACCAAAACCTCCTTAGTTCACGTATTCCCTGCTTTAAATTTGAAAGAATTCTATTGGATTTTCTTATCAAGAAAGGTTATTCTATATCAATTGATAATCTGGAAAGGGTTAGGAGAAAATTAAGAGTTGTTTAACCTGCTTAAGAGAACAAACTTTGCAATCACTTAAGAAATGCCTCTTTCTTCCTTTTGTTGATAAGCTGATTACATACCACTTTTATCTCCTCTTTAATTAAGTCCCCAAGGACAAATACTGGGTCTTGCTTCGTAGCTGAAATACTGGCACACAGGTGCTTTAAAATAATGCTACTTCAGTTCTTTAAAAATAGTCCACAAGTCCATATTTTCACTAATCAGTCCCACCTTTATTTATTACACTGAATGAGTAGTAGGGTTTCATGGTACATGTTGCTAAATGTATGTTCTTGGTGTTCATGGAATTATCTTTGAAAAATGCCTTTGATGATAGGAATTTGCTAGAAGTTGGATGTGTAGAGATGGTGATAAAATTATAGATAGGGACATTGTCTCTACTCATTTACAGTACACCCAGACTATGAAGTACGAAATACATAGTACATGGGTTATTCATGTACTGGGTTATTCAACCCAGACTATGAAGTACGAAATACATAGTACAAAAGCTATGTGGATGAGCTGTGCTATCCCTCTGTTTTGGGCGGAGGGGATGTAGCAACTCTCTGGGTCCAAGTGATAAGACCTCTCTGTTTTAGGAGGCACACATCCAGGGATGGGCTCTTTCCACACTGTTTCCTCCTATCAGCTAAATGGAAACTGGGACTATTTTTCTAACGATGAGGTTTTTCCTACCCACCCTTGGGAGGACTAGCTTTCATTAAGCACAGGTTTTCGGTAATGAGGTGTATTATCTATGTCCAAACAGAGTGGGTGTGGGATCAAGAGCATGCTTCAGCGCGCAAGTCCCGGTTTTAGCTGTGGGACTGTCAAAGTGTAATTGTTAAGGAAACACTTGACTCTCATACAAATATACAAAGAACAAAGGTTAAAATTCATTTAAGCTATTAATGAGGGAGCCATAGGATTGTAAAACTGGTTCAAGAATTGGAGAGACGAAGTTTACATCTATACATAGATAGATACATCCCTTTGAAACATACTTCCTGCTGGACTGAAATCATTTGTATGTGCAGCAGATGAAAATCTGCAAGTGACCTAGAGCTTCACAGAGCCTGGTACTAATCAATAGTAAGTACAAGTCGAACACAGGTGCGTTCTGTTAAAAAAACTAATAATCTGTGAACTCCAATTAGATAAAGCTCCAGTATGAAAGAAATTACAGGAAACTTTTTGGCCTTATTTTCAGGTTTAGAATAACTTTTCTTTATTGAAATTAAGGAAAATTACCTCATCCTTCTGGCTGCAATGCCTTTATTTGAAAAATGGGGATAATAATTAACAATACCTACCATTACAAGACTGCTGCAAGATGTAAATAAAATTACATATCTATAGCACTTCCCATAATATTTTAATAAATGATAATTGCCTTCTCTCCACGTATTCCTTTTATTCCATATTACCTGACATTTTGCCAGTCAGACCTCTTTCAGCTGGCACTTCCACATATCACTAAAATAATGGTAATCAATGGTCATGGTGATGACCCTGAGGGTCACCACAGCTTCTATGTCATCACAGACAAAATCATGTGTTCAGCATGGTACTAATTAAATGTAATTTATTATGTTCTAATTTATAATGAATTCATTGTCTATGGACCTTGACTCAGTTAAAACAAAATAGTTAACAAAACCTCGATTTTCCAGATTATTAAGCATAAAAGAAAATTCTAACAAGTATTTTTATGTGGAACACCAATTTGAATCCAGAAGTGCCTGTGTGAACAGGTAAATTTGAACAAATGCCCTCTAAATTTTCTTCCTACTCTAAGGTTTTATAAGTAGAAAATAATACCGAAGAAAAAATAATGTGCAGAAAGAAGAATGCTCACGCATGTTAGTCCCCAGAAAAAGAATACAACTGTATATTAATGACTGATAGGATAGTATTTGTATTTCTTTAAAAACATGTAATTATGAACAGTTTCAAATATATAGGAAATGATAGAACACAGGTACCCAGCACCCAGATTTAACACATCTTAACATTTTGGCATGTCTATTTGAGATATTTTTAATAAAATTTTTATATAACTAATTCCTCTTCTCAAACCTACTGTCTCCCTTTCCTTATCCCTACTACCAAAGGTTATCATTGTCTTGAAGTTGGTCAATATCCTTACAGCAATATTATGTACCCATAACTATATATAGCATTATTTGGTGAGATTTTAGACTTTATTCAAGAGGTATCATATGCTATGTGCCATCTTTCAACCTACATTTTTTTCACTCAGCATTAGGTTTTTTAACTTGATCTGTATAGATATATCTAGGTCGACTTTAATTCATATTCTAAAATGTAATCACTCTACAATTCACTGAACCATTTATTTACGGAGTTACTATCTCCTTCTTTTGTGAGAACAACTCTGCAATAACTCTTTGTATATATAAAGAATCTCCTGGGTTACAGGGAATACGCACCTTTTACATTAGTACATCTTGCCATATTGCCCTCCAGAGTAATACTGATTTATCTATCTGCTAGTGTGCACACTTTCATGTGATTATGGCCATGTGAGTTTCCTTTTCAATAAAGTGCCTGTTCATAAGCTGTTTCTCTTTTCCTTTTGGATTGATTCTTTTCCACATCAATATGTAAAAGAGTGTGTGTGTGTGTGTGTGTGTATAATTCTTTGATGATTACGTGCACTAAAATATTTTCTCCTCATCCTGGTTTGTATTTTTAATTAGTTACATGATACTAATTCTTTTAACTTGAACATAGTCAACTCCCCTGTCTTGAGAGGTAGCACAGAGCAGGGCTCCAGAGCCACAGTGCCTGCGGTAAGCTCACACCTCTACCACTTAGCACACAGGTTAGGGAAGTCAATAGTTTCTCCAGGCCTCACTCTTTTATGAGGATCATCATAATACTTGCCTCACATAATCCTTTACATAAGGATTATATGAGCTAGTATATATAAGGTACTCAGAATATTGTGTAGCACATAAAATAGCTCAGTAAATATTGGCTTATTGTCATTATTTTACTTTATGGTTTATGCTTTTTATGTATCATTTAAGAAACTTGTATCTGCCTCAATATAAAAATATTTTAAATTTTCTATGAAAAGTTTTAAAATGTTGCTTGGTCCATCTCAAATTTATTTCTAAGTGCAGAATCGGTAGCAAGTCTATTTTGTTCTCACATGGATAGCCATTCTTTAGCAGTATTTACTGATAATTTATCTTTTCCTCATAATGTAACCCTGTCATGGGTAGCTCAAATATTTATGGTCTGACAATAAGTTCTTGATTTGTTCCAATAGTCTACTTGTCAATATCATGCTGCTTTAATTACTATAGTTTTATAAACACCTGCAAATGTGATAGCATGGGTCTATCCTCACTCTTCTTCAAAGTTGTCTTGGCTATTCCTGGCCTTTTAATTTTCCACATGAAATTTGGGATCAGGTTGTCAAGTTCCATGAAAAATTCCACTGGCTCACTTTGGTTTTGAGGAAGTTTTGGCTACAAGGCTAGATTTCATCCCAAGGAAGTTCATTTGTATTGCATGTCAGGCAGTGTGCTCTGTGGAAGGAGCCCTGAACGAGGGTCTGAAGATCTGGAGTAGAATATCTGATTATAAATGCTCCTTTAAACAAGTCCGTTCACAGCTCTTGGTTTCAGGTTCCTCACCTATAGAAGAGGTTGGACCATGATCATCCAATAGCAAACCGACAACAGTAGTATTCAAAAAGTAATACCTGGAAGAGCTGCATCAGCATCACCTGAGAGTTCATTAGAATGGCTAATTAGAATCAGAATCTCTGAGGATGGAGAACTGGAATCTACTTTTAACAAGCTCTCCAGGTGATTCTTATACATGATGTGATGATTAATTTTATGTGTCAACTGGGCTAGGCCATGGTATCTGGATATTTGGTCATACAATGTTCTGGATGTTTCTGTAAGGGAATTTTTTACGTGAGATTAAGACTTACATTAGTAGACTGTGAATAAAGCAGATTACTGTCCATAATGTAGGTGAGCCTCATCCAATAAGTTAAAAGCCTTAATAGAAAAAAAGGCTGTCCTCCTCCTAGAAAGAGAGAATTCTACCAGCAGGGCATCTCTGGACTTGAAATACAATTCCTCTACGGGTTTCCAATCTGCCAGCCCATCAGCAGATTTGGGATTGGCCAAGCCTCCCTAATCATGTGAGCCAATTCCCTAAAATAAATCTCTCTTTTGATAGATGATAGATAGATAATTTCTTTCTCTTACTGGTTTTGTTTCTCTGGAGCAGAGACTAATACATGTGGTAAAGTTTGAGAAACTCACCCACCAGTGCACCTGGCATAACTCCATCCTTTCACGTGTGATTTGCCCAGATTCACCCATGTGTGGAAGAACTATGTTTAGAACTAGGTCACACACAGAACAACCCATTTGATGTGCTTTCTGCAGTGCAGTGTCTGTTAAGGAAAACACATTGTAAAGAAAATAAACTGTTTATGTTGAGTGGGTGAGTTAAGGAGAGCGGAAATTTTATTTTCACAGTGAATTAATTTGAGTTGCATTTAAATAAGGAGTTCACCTGGTGATTCATTTATAAATTTCTATATGCTTGACAGAAAAAGCATCAGCAGGGATTAATGCATTCGGGCTAAATGCCTATTTAAAGTTGAATCATAAATAAAAATAAAGAATCTCTGAAATAAAAATGTAAGACAATACACACTTCTTTTAGCAAAATATCTTATTTCCCTTTATAATTTAAGATTTTTGTGTGTGTATAGTGGAGCCTAAGGTGTAAGTGTAGACATAAGCCCTGTATATTCATTCACTGGGCCCTAAAAAGCATTTACTGGGAGAAATTCAACTCCCGGGGCCCCAGGGATTCGAGAGGCCCCATATCCCAGTAAGGGAGAATGAGTAAACACAGCTCTAGACTTCACTCCCTAGTCATATATCCAGATGTGGGCAGAACAGTTAGCACCAGAGGATCCAGGGTTAGATGAAAGGGGAGTTTTCGCCGTGTAAGCATTTTGAGATAGTGGAATACACTGTGCATGACCTGGATCTAAATTGCTGCTCAACAAGCCAACGACCTTCGTGATTCCTGCTCAGTCTAAAGCTTTATATTTCTAAAGATAACTATCTGAGAGATTTTGCTGACGTGTACTCAATAATGGATCAGGTCTTAGTGAGTAAGCAGAGGATTTAGAAAAGGGGAAATGAAAAAGAGCATCTTTCCAGTTGGCAGATCTGTTTCTCACTGTGTGAAGCACAAAACACACAAAACCATGACTACTTATAACACCTGGGAGAGTTTGCAGAGAGTGAAAGCTGATCCTCTCAGGTGAACTGTAAGCTTGGACATACAGACATTTATAACACTGTATCTTGACTGAAGAGTCTTTGGTGTTCTCAAATGGCCCTGGGGTGTCTGAGGCTGACCCAGGGCCTTGTCAGAAATTTAGCATCTTGTCCGGCATCACCGGCTTGCCAGAGCTGGGGCCTTCGCTGAGTCAGCCGGGAGGCTCCGGAACGCTGCATGAATATTTACAAGTGAAAATGTATTAAGAGAGCTTAAAGAATCTTTATCCCCAACCTTCCAAGAAACAAAAGAAATGTCAAAAGGAGACAGCTGACTAGAATTTTATAAGCTACTGATGTTTTAAAATCTATTATTTTTAAATGGCACCAATCCTCCCAGCATCTGAATGGGGAATTTCAAGCACACGCTGCCCGTTCCCTGCCTTTATCAGTTCTCCTCTCAGGGACCTGTTGGAAAACTTTCCTTTGCGTTTGTCAGACCTGACTCTCCAAAGAGAAGCCAACGAAGCCGGCGTGTTTCAGAAATGCATATACTGTCATTAAACTAGCTGTCCATTCCTCCCAGAGCACCTCCTATAAAGGCATTTTAATTCTCTAACCGAAATGTAGTTCAGCCTTTATTCCAAAAAGCCAAATTGTTTATGTTTCCAAGTTCAATCACAATCTATTTGTAAAACCTATTTAGAACCAGAGTCACATAGCCAGAAATGATCATGCTCTAATTTCCGTATTAGAGATTCTTGTTGCAGCTGGCAGCTTGATTTGACTGCTCCCAGGGTCTGGACGGCATGTTCTTAACCTTGTTTCCCGATTTTGTTCTTCATTCCTTCCCCCACCTCACCCCCAACACACAAATATCAAGTCAGAGAGGAACAATTCTTGACATTGCTTAGACGGAGGTGAAATAAGAGACTGCCACCTTTTTACCTGTCAAGGAATGAACAAAATTGGACTATTTGTACTATCTGCAGGAGGAAAGGAAGGAAATGTTCACAAAACACACCATGATAGGGGGAAAATGCTTGAGGATTCAGGTAAAAAAGGTTGATTATTTGGAAGGACTTGGGGAATTATGTTTCCTGGATAATTGAATCAGAATTAAAGCAGAAAGCCAATGTAGCATTTGAGAAAACTTATTTTATCTATGTTTTCTTTAAAACTTCTCTTTATAAAAATAGATGAGCCAATCTTTTTGACATAGCAAAACAAGTCTTTCGAGATAATTTTACAGCTCTCTCTCTAATAACGCAGGGCCTTTGAGTGTCTCTGTGCCTGCCTCACTTGGCAGAATCTTACTCATCAATTGGGGTCTGATTCAAATGCCATTTTGTAAGCCGTCTTAATGTCTCACTATTTTCCTCATGTAACGTAGTCATTTGATTTATATATATTATAGATTTCACTAGTCTAAGTTGAGGATACTGTCAAAACTGCAAAGATGCTCCCATTCTGCTAGTAATGGTGATGAAAGTAATGTTGTAGCTGATAACCTATTACAGGTTCCTCAGGTAACAAGTTCTCCCTTTAATAGGTTATCAGTTGCCCAGAGAGCTTGCCTACCCTGTCTCTCAAATCAAACTAGACTGAGAAGCAGTATAGTCTACTATGTAAATGTCAAATAAATATGTACCCATTTGGGGGGTGGATAACACTTGTTATCCAACACTAAGTTCCTTTTCCAAAATAGTTTGGGGTACAGAGAAGCAAGCTAAATGACGTTCTAGATCTCAACAATGGAACTTTACATTGAATCGGGCAACCTGAGCCTTCCTTGAGATCATACAGTAGTTTCCATGAACATCCAAGTAATAAATACATCCTCTTCACTCATGCTCCCAAAACTCTCTTGGGCAACTCCATGATTTACTTGTCCTTTCTGTTTTTCTTTCATCCACTGTTGAAATACCACTTCTTTCAAAAATTCCTTTAAGACACACATTGCCAATTGCTCACCCAATATTCATTTATTCTTACCTTTTTTTCTTACCAATTGAGACTGAATTTATTCAAAGAATATGTTTTTAATTTAAAATAACTTTGCAGACCCCCACCATTTGGGAATGGCCACATGACCAAGTTCTGGTAAGGGTAAAAAAAAAATGAATGCTCTGGGTGCAAATTACAGAGCTTTTTTTAGAGACGATTTCAGCTGACGAGTTCTTGCCTTCTCCCTTCTTCCTGCCTGAGACCTAGACTTAGTACCTGGGAGTGCGGCCGCCATTTTATAATGTTAAGAACTGGAAGTTAAGGATGATGAAATAATAAGATTAAAGGAATCTATACCTTTGATGACATAGCTGATTCATGCTCATCTTGGACTGCCCAACTCTGATCTTTCACGCCATGAAACTAGCAAACTCCTGTCCTGTCTAAAATACCATGTGTTATGTTTTGTTGCTTGTAGCTGGAACCCATCCTGACCAAAATACCCTTTTCGACTATTTGAGAAGCCTAGTGAATTGCCTGGGACCTTCTCTGTCCAAATGTACATCTCTAATAGCCCCTGTTTCACCACTCTCCAACTTCCCCTTGCAATAATGCTTGAGAGGCATTTCAGAGAAACTGGTAATCCATGTCAATAAAATCCCCAGAGATTATCAAACACTCTTTTTTTTTTACCAATTTTTAGGATTTCCAGATAAAATATTTGTATTTGCTAAATCTAAGAACTTTACCATTTGTGGGGTGGGGAACTATCTAGAATGTTTTACATGCACCTGGCCAGTGTGGCTCAGTTGGTTAGAGTGCTGTCCCTCACCGAAAAGGTTGTGGCTTCTATTGCTGGTCAGGCCACATACCTAGGTTTTGCTTTAATTCCAGTTCGGGTACAGACAGGAGGCAACCAATCAATGCTTCTCTCTTGCATTGATGTTTCTCTCTCTCCCTATCTTTCTGAAAAAAAACAATTAAAATGTCTTTGGATGAGGATAAGAAAATAATAAAATAAAATCTTTTACATGCTTTCCAAATACTTTAACATTTTGTCTCCTTAATATTTTCTGCATGTTTCTGTCATTACCACATCCTGCTTTCTATACTGTGCTCTCTATTGGTGTTTACTCATGTGTTTCTCCTATATTAAACAGTTCCAGTCTGCTAGGTTTTTAACATTTACTTATTTATTTATTTATTCACTTGTTTGTTTTTAGAGAGAGGGGAAGGGAGGAAGAAAGAGGGGGAAAGAAACATTGATGTGTGAGAGATACATCAATTGGTTGCCTCTCACATGCATACCAACTGGGGACCTGGCCCACTACCCAGGCATGTGCTGGGCCAGGAACTGAGCCCAGCCAAGGCAGTTTATTCTTCAAGCAACTAGCTGTGTGACCTTGTGAAGGTCTCTTTCGTTCTGTCTCCTTTTCTCATGGGTAAATAAGGCAATTTGAAGGTCAGCTCCAGCACAGCACTTGTCTTCTCGTCACGTTTACATGTCTGGTCTCCTCTCTGCACTGTCAGCTCCTTGAAACCAGGAGCTGTATTTTAATTATTGTGTTATCCCCAATGAGACCATAGAGGTCTCTTGGCTGAATGAGTAAATAAATGAACAAATAGAGAAATTAATCCAAGATATGAGATATGGGTTGGGAAAATATTTTTGAAATGAAAGGCATTTTTATTATTGTTATATATGATACCCAGTTCTTTAAAACTGCTGATTAAACTTCTATGTTGTTAAGGACACAGATAATAATAATAATAATAATAATAACAATTATATGGTGATAATATTGGACTAGATGCAAAAATAATAATAATTGATGAAGATATATCTAATATATTGAATCCAGTAAGCATAGAAACCATAAGACACCAAGAGGCGTGATTGGATGTGTCTAGAGGGATGAGGACTGGTGTAACTAAATCAGACCCAAAGCCAGCTGAAATTCTAGCAAACTAACCGCCAGCTTCTGCTTTAAGGGCAGTACTGCTGCTTGGGTGGGACAGAGGACTTCTGAGAAAAAGATTCTACATTTTCGAGTTTAGCTTTCTTTTTCATGGATCAGAGAATTGAGCAGTAGTGGGAACAGCCAATGAAGCACAACTCTGCCTGCATCCCTGCCTTTATTTTTGCCCCTTCTCTCCTGGTTCCTTCCATAACC
This sequence comes from Tonatia bakeri, assembly GCA_004024845.1. Classification (NCBI taxonomy): domain Eukaryota; kingdom Metazoa; phylum Chordata; class Mammalia; order Chiroptera; family Phyllostomidae; genus Tonatia; species Tonatia bakeri. The sequence goes on from PVIA01009558.1 coordinate 39,423, forward strand.
TCAAGTTGCAATTCAAAGCTCCAGGTCAGGCCTGGGCCCTCACTCTTATTCCACAGGTTTGGCTGCTTCCAAGGGACTCAAACTGGCTTAGAATCTCTCTGTTGCCAGGACCAGATGCACAGGCTGTGACAGGAGGAAAGCTCCCAACTTCCTTGTGACCTCAGAAAGTGTTAACGTTCTCTTGGGCCACCTCCTTGCCAGGTCTGACCACCACAAAAGCCAGAAGCAAATGTTTCTGCCCATGATGAGAGAACAAGGATTCCAGAATGGCAGATTGAGTCAACAGCTCTATGTATAAGAAGATGAGTGGCCAAATGCAATCAGGGACTAGATTGCCATTTTATTAAGAGGGAGTAGACGCCCTTGGTACTTGGAAACTCAGATTTAATTTCCTTAAGAAGTTCTCATTTTCTTCTATCATGTGTATCTCTCACCAATTTGCTTGTGTAGGCTTTTTAAAAAGATTTTATTTATTTATTTAGAGAGGGAGTGGAAGGGAGAAAGGAAGGGAGAGAAACATAGCTGTGTGGTTGCTTCTCGAACGCCCCCTTCTGGGGAGCTGGCCTGCAACCCAGGCATGTGCCCCAACTGGGAATCGAACCAGTGACCCTTTAGTTCACAGGCTGGCACTCAATGCACTGAGACACACCAGCCAGGGCAGATATTTTTTTAAAAAGATAAAATGCAGAACATAACTAGGCTACACTGTAGTGGGATTTAATTAACATTTGGGAAGTATTGTGAGTTTCTTTGATGAAAGATGTAGGCTGCCACTCAGGGTGTTATCGAACAATTTTTCTGGTGGTTTTAAGGTTTAAAGTGAAATAAAAATTCAACCGGATCTGGAACACTACTGATGGATGAGTTTTCCTTCATAAGTTAAAGAAAATAGGACATTAGAATTACCTAAGCACATGAGGGTATCTATAATAGTTAAGCTAGAACATCTGCAGAAGAAAAAAGTAGGTGACAAAGCTCAGAAAAGTGAATATCAGCTTCCTACCAGCTGATAATTGGAATGCCAGTCTGGGTTCCTGAGAAGCACACCAATAAAATTACCAGGAGCCAGTGTCTGGAATTGCAGGCAATTTATGTGAAGAAGTTGAATATAGTTACTACTTGAATCTACATTTGAGATCAGCAAGGAACAAAACACTTAAGCAGAGCCAAGTATGTGTGTAGCAGACATAAACGTCTATGTATTTATGTATGCAAATTGGTACAAACATTTGATAGGCTTCTAATTATTTTGAACAGTGTTCTTTCTCTCTGGTGACACTGAAATGTCACTGTCTCTAAGCCCTAACACTTCTCTGTGTACCTCAGCTTTCTCACTTATGAAATGAGTTGAAAACTAGTACCCACATCACAGTTATTGGGAAGATTAAATGAAAAAGTTAGTGCATGGATGGCACTTGAAATAATTCCTGGCACATAGTAAGAGCTCAATAAATCTTAGCTCTTATGACCTCATAGAATTGCTCAGAGGATAAGATAAGATAGGATTCATGCACCTGGCATATAGTAAATACTTAAAAAACACTATTATTTTATGTTTGAATATATTTATCATTCACAGACTTGGTGACATTTATTGCTGAATTAATAAAGCCCCATTCAACCCATCCAGGACAGTTCTAGATAGATATCTGCTCTGGGTTGACCCTATATAACCTTTGCCACCAAGATTCTAGGACACAGAGCAAACACCTGGGCAAATCCCACTGTCCCGACCCTGGCTCGCCCCCCCCTGCAACCCACCTTGGAGAAGGCTGTTCTGAAAAGAGATTTCTAAACAAACAAACAAACAAACAAATAAATAAATAAAATAAAGAGATTTCTGTCTGGTGTACACAATGTAATCCACCCATAGGGGATTACGGTGCAACATTTTTCTGATGATGTTGGTAATTAAAGGACACCGACCACAAAGGAGGACCCAGCAATCTAATTCAAGAAGCCAGGTGGGCTAAAGGCCATCGCAGATCTCCCCTGTGAGCCTCTTCTGAAATCCTCCCCAGAGGATAAGTACTGACCTCCTGCTTTATTAGGGTGCAGGGCAGGGGGAATCCTCAATAATACCAACAAAAGACACTTAATTTTAAAGAATTGCTGCGAAATCTGAGAAAAGTGAGATTCATGGAAAGTGGCAGGAAAACATATACTGACCATCTTTGTACCAGTCAATTAATCAATTCAGATTTAGAATAAGGTTCACTCAACGGTCACCCTCTGACTGGTCATTTATATAGTCTGAGTTAAGTAATGAAGCAGCCACAGGGGAAAGCACACACAAAAAATATTGTCTGCTCTGCTGTCTGACTGGGGGGTGGAGAGTGAAGCAATGCAATCCACAGACAAAGTAGGAGAATGTGGGTGAGTGTAGAGGCAGTCAAGGGGGGAGTCCAGTTAAAATGGCTTCCCCTTTACACAGCGAGGTATTGAAGTTATGGAGACACAAAGGAAACCTTGGCAGCCTGAGGTCTGTGGTGAATAAAGCAATATGAAGCCATGTGACAAATAAGATGCCAATGCCAACAGGTGTGCTGTTTCAGATCAGTTCTTCAAACCTACTGAATCACAGGTAGAGTGTTTGTGATACTAAATAAACCAGCCTTAAAATACCCTATGTGGCCCTGCCTGGTGTGGCTCAGTGGGTTGAGTGCTGGCCTACTGATCAAAGGGTTGCCAGTTTGATTCTCAGTCAGGGTACATGCCTGGGCTGCAGCCGGGTCCCCAGTAGAGGGTCCAAGGAAACCACACAGTGATATTTCTCTCCCTCTCTTTCTCCTTCCCTTGCCCTCTCTCTAAAAATAAATTAATTAATTTAAAAACATCCAATGTGAAGTTTATGTTATTTTTGAAAGAGGCAGCTTTGCATTCTTGGGCTGTATTTATATGCCTATGCAGTTACTCTGGTTATTTTGAATGACATGACTGGTCCATGCAACTGACCCAAATCAAATAAGACGTGTCCTTGGTGAAACTACTTGTTGGATTTGAATTGCACACTCCTCTCAGTGTGGGGCAGCGTGGCCAGCCAGCCAGTCAGGCTGTCTGTCATTCAGTCAGGCTATCTTCAAACTTCTCTGGAAGATTCCTCAGGGTACACACAGTCTGGCTTCAGTGGAAACCTAATTTAAAGTGGTTACCAGAGGGCCCACCTGGAGCCGCTCTGTCCCGAACACAGAGAACTTGGGGACTACGCATTCTTTGTTTGACGTGACTATCAGCCACTTTGGTTCCTTCTGGCAAGAAAAGTGAAAGTGAAATTTGTGCATATCCTCCTTTTGACATAATGAAGCATTCCATAAACAGAGAATCTCAGGACCCAATTATAAAGGCCAAATTGCTATTTTACTCACTAAGATGAATAGCTATGGTCTCATCGATCTTGCCCTTTGTAATTCACTTTATCTCATAGATTCCTCACAACAACTCTATGAGGAAAGTGTTTGTTCTAGTCAGGGATCTGTTGGTTGCAAGTTGCAGAAGCTCAATTTAGCCTGAGAAAATAGGAGAATTGGGGTTGGGAGGTTATTGTGAGGCTATAACAGCCTTACCGGAATCTAGGCCTCAGGAAACAATCTTGAGGGAGCTCTGTGACCTGTCATTCTCTCCTTCCGTCTCTCCCTCCCTTAAGTCAGGTGTCTACCCTTGTCTGTCCTTTTGGAGGGGCATGTCGTTGTGGTACAGAGATGTCCAAATATCAGGGGCTAATGTGAGGGGCATATTGCCAGAGAACAGGGTTCAAGCAAAGCACTACTTTCAAACAATTCTCAAGGCAAACTGAAGCATGGAGTAGTTAGGAGGGCTTAGTCAGTAGCTAGCAAGTAGTCCTCCGCCTTCTGAGAGCACGGGTGTTGTATTCGGGCAGAGCTCAGTTGAAATCCTATCGATCACTTGCAGTTGGCTCCTGGGCAGTTCATTTAATCATTTTCTGCTTCAACTTACCATCAAAATGAGCTGATGTCAAAGGTTTGTTTTAGGATTAAATAGAATGAGGTAATCTATTTAACCCATTTAATTTAGTGCCTGGAATACAACAAGATGGAAAAAAAAAGATAATGGCTTTTCTCTCACTTATGAAACCATGTCCTAAGCTGCATCACAACTTATCACTGAATGCAACCGGTCTTTCGCTGTTCTTCCTCCACGACTACGTGCTGCGCTCCCAGGGACTGCCCGCTCCTTGGAGGCCACGTCTCATTCTCTCCAACCCCGCCCTGGGCTGGTGGAGAACGTTGGCAGATTTTTGTGGACTTTAAATGACTGAATCAGTTTACGTGTCACTCTTTCCCCTGCAAATTCCCTAAGGAACATTATCACCTTTGTATTTTATTGCGTCTTTGAGGCGCCAACCCCGTTTTTTAACTCTTTTCCCTTCTGTCTTTTTCTCATGCAGCTCCACCTGGAGGTCAGTGGCTTGAGTTTGTCATGAAGACAAACTTACCACAAAGTGACCCCCTCCTCATTCAAAAAAGGTTGTCCGACTTCAGAGCACTCCAGATGAAGAGAATGAATCCTGAATTTTACTTCCTGAGTATGTTATCCTGGGGTTTCTTTTGGGGGAGCAAGGGCAGGAAATATTTATGCCAAAGGGGAAAGTAGGATAGTATTTAAAGTGAAGGACTACTCCCAAAGCAAGGATCCGAATGATGAGGACATACAAAGTAGGAAGAGGATAACTGCTTGTCTAAGGATGTCCTCACATTGGCCATCTCACAAACCTCCCCCAGTTATCTGCAGAGTCTCACCGAGTGCTCAGAAATGTCTTAGATGAGCTGCTGACTTTGAAGAGACAGATTCTGTAAGGATACATTTACTATGGGAACAAAAAGGGAAGGGAACTCATCTTTGACAAATACTACCCTGTGCTTGCCTTGACGTAGACACTTCACATTCAGTATTTCAGCTCCCCAGAAACCTTGCAAGCTTGGTAACGTGGTTCCAATTTTACAGACAAGGAGTGCCAAAGTTAGTACCTTCAGGCTATGTAAGAAGCAGAGGATGTGCTGGCGTCCAGCAAGGGTGCTGCTGCGGAGAAGACGCCAAGCCAGTCTTGGTTCCAAAAACTGCTGATTTCCCTTTTTCACGCTCCTGGCAACTCAGCTTGACCACCACTAACTGAGAGAGAAGACTGGTTGCCAAGGTGACTGGCTGAGTAGAGCAGAAAGAAGGAATGGAGCTGCTGTTTCCGAACTACACCACTAGTTGGCCATCACTCAAAAGGAAAGATTTGCAGCACTCTTTCGGAGCCATTGAAAGACCAATCTGATAAGGGCAAAATCCTTAGCACGCGGGCTTTTGGATGAGGCCGGACTAAGCTCTACTCTTTATTACATATCCTTGAGCAAATTTCTTAACCTCGCTAAGTCTCAGTGTTATTACTTGTTAAAAAAGGAGAATAATAGTAGTAACTACCTCATGGAACTACTATCGAGACTAAGTGTTATAGCTTACATAAAGTATTCCCTGTTTAGGAAAATACCTGGTTTATAACAAGTACTCAAGAAATGTTAGCTATCATCTATAGTGGATAATTTGAAAAAAATTGGGATTTTTTTTGTCACAGTAATTGCTACAAAGATGATAAACAAGATGTTCTTCCTTAATGAAGAGATGTGATTCATTTACAAATAGCACACATTTGCATGTAGACAATAACGTGATAATATCCTTAAATACAGTTTGTTTCTCTAAGAAGTTTGAATGTACTACTTTTCATTGATCCTGAACCCCAACCCCTTACTTGTTTTCACTATTCAATTGCTTAGCAACCTCCCTTGTAGGCTTGAGCAGAGATAACATTACAGTGAAGAATAGGACCAAGTACCACAACCCCAAATAAATACACTACTACCATATTAGAGATTAAACATAAAAATCACATTTATTTTAAAGGATCTTCTCATGATTATGACTTTTGCAAATCCAAACTGTTCTTCCTACCTCGTGCTAACCACAGTAGCCCAGTGTGCTGGTGGGTGGGTGGGTGAGGGGCACCTTAGGAAGTGATGGGTTTCTCTGCTCATTGTTCCAGAGTCCCAGCTCATCATTAATCTTGTACTTTCCTTCCTTTCAAACCTGGACAAGCTCAACAATGAGAGAGAGGAGAAAGGTGGCTGTTATAAACTCACTCTACATAGAAAAGGATAGAAACATTTACTTTTTGTTTTCAAAAGACATGGCCCAATATTTGTCTCAGTTATACTGTTCAGCATCATAATTCATGAGCCTACAATACCCTAAATTTCCATCAGTTCCCAAGATCCCCTACCAACAGTAATGTTCTCAGTTTTCTGAGAGCAGCCTTCCTACTCTCCATATTACTACCTTATCTGTAACCTTATCATTGGTACTATATTTAAATCCCATTTTCAAACAATGTAGGGAAAAAAGAAATAAGCAAGCGTTAGATACTATGACTGACTCATATGACCTCAGGTGGGTTTTTCAACATGAATGTCTGAGACTTGTCACCTAGACTGCCATAGCAAGGACTGCAAAATTGTTCTCTGTTTCAAATGGAGTCTTTTCTATGGTATATTCTTGTTATTTTTACCTTTCCTCCTTCTTGTCCTCTTGAATACTACACTTGGGATCAGAAGACCCATCTCAAAATTTACCTCAAATCTGTTTCTAGCCTTATTGGTTTTTGGCCTCGAACAAATCACTTTACCATCCTGAGCATCTATTTTTCAATATGTCCCATGAGGTAGCTGTATTAGGTAAGTGCCTAAGTCCTTTTCAACTCCAAAATTGCTAACCCTTTACACATCTGAGCAGGACATTCACTTCTGAATAGTATGTAGAAAGTCACAGCAGACTAAAATTCACACTGTGGCAAAAAGGAAGAAAACAGGTCCATTGCAAATAGCATTGAAGACACTGAAGAGCTATGGATGCAAAGAGAATTAGGTAAACTACAATTCCGAAGTGTCCTTACAATCACCAGTTGTTTGATTCCTGAGGAGAAATTTCCCACTGCATGTATAGCCTGAGAAGTGGATTTGGGTCAAACAGGACTGTACTGGCTTAAACAGAAACCAGAAGAATTTGGGGTGAAAGTGTGGGACTGGAATAATGGATTAGAAAACCAAGAAGTGCAAAATGCAAGACTCAGACCCTCATGTTCTAAGGAGGTGGAAAGGCTTGTGAGGGCTGAAACCGGAAGAAGGAATAAAATCTCTTATAGTTTTCTGTGCCTCAGAGACAAAGTCCCACTAGAAATATGAGTTTGTAATGAATGCACAACAGTTCTTCCCCTTAAGCCACATGCCAGGTTTTGAATTGTGTGTAGTGGAATTGTAAAATGTAAGCTCAAAACCCCTGAAGAATAAAACTTTTACCACTAAGCGGACAGGGAGCTGCTGAATTCCCCCGTCAAAAGCCTAGAAGTGCCCTCTGCAAAAAACGGGGACAAACCAGAACTAAACTGAGACTTACTCAGAACTTCAATATCTCATGCCCAGCTCAGTCTCTGCCTACTTTCTTATCAAAGAAAAATAAGAACTGTTGCTGGTAGATATTTTCATCTCCATCCTCTGGGGCTGTTTTTGTTTGTTTTCTTTGAGTTGTTTTCTATGCCCATATCTATAATACAATTCAAAATCACTAACATGAGAAGAGAATGGAAGATATGATTAATAATTAAGAGGAAAAAATCAAACAATAGAAGTAGAACCAGTTAATTCAAATATGGTAATTAGCAGAGAAGAATTTTAAAATATAAATTATTATATTAAGAAAACAGGAAAATGGATCACAAAATTAAGAACTTAACAAAAAATTGAAATTGTTAAAAAATAAGATGGAGTTATAGAATCCAAAAATATAATATTATAATTTAAATACCGATTGAATAAGCTTATCAGCATGGAGCTGCACAGTATATTTAATTCAAAGACAAGCTCAGCTTTTCTTTTTTGAGCTCAAACTGAAATACAAAAAAAAAAGAAATAAGAGTGGAAAGAATACAACAGAAGGCACATGTGAGACATGATCAAAAAACCCAGTATGTGTGTAATTAAGTTCCAGAAGGAGAGAGGTAAGGGACGGGACAAGAGCAATTATTACAGAGATAACCACTGAGAATTTTCCCAAATTTATCAAAGATATCAACCCACATATCCAAGAATAAGGAACACTAAAAAGAATACAAACAATTTAAACCACATCTAGGAGACACAGGAGAGAAAAAAACCTCATTACCTTCAAAGCAACAAGACTGATAGCTAATTTTTTCAGTAGAAACTAAGGACGCCAGAAGATAGTGCTTTAGCACCTTTAAAGAGCTGAAATAAAAATAGTATGCCAAGTGCAATTTATATCCAAGTGAAAATATACTTCAAAAGATAAGCCAAAATGAAGATATTTTGCAACAAAAAGAACCTTGACAGTGTTTATCTCCAATACATGGCACTATAAGATTTACTAAGAAAAATTTCTAGCTGAAGACAAATATTCCCAGGTAGAAATATTAAACTTTAGGAAGGATTAAAGAACACTATAAAGAATAAATATGTGTATAAATATTTTAAATATTGACCTTTTAAAACAAAAGTATGGAAAGATTTGTGAGAACATAACAATGTAGAGGTAAAATTGTAAATAATGTCACAAGGAATTGGAGAGTCTAAAATGAGGTTAACCTGTTGTAAGTTTCTAACATTACTTGTGAGGTGGTAAAAATACTTAAGATGTGTATTGATAAGCTAGAAAGTTACATTGATCCTCTAGGGTAAAAGCTAAAAAATAATCAGAAATGCATAAAAAGCTAGTAGAAATGAAAAACAGAATATAAATACTTCAAAAGCAGGTAGGAAAAGAGGAACACAGGAAAAAAGAATACCAAGTAAAAAAGTAAAAAAGAAAAAGCAAGTAGAGAGAATTAACCAACTATATGAGAAATTATGTAAGTAAATGCACCAAACTAATAAAAAAAAAAGGAAGACAGAATGAATTTTTTTTAAACACAAGACTCCAGACTTTCCACCAAGATGGAGGCATAGGTACAACCACATCACAACCACGTCAAAATTACAACTAAAATATAGAACAACCATTACTCATAACCATCCAAAATCAAGTTGAATGGAAGTCTGACAACTATGGAATTAAAGAAGCCACATGCATCCAGACTAGTAGGAGGGGTGGAGACTCAAAAAGATAAAATGGGCTGGTTCCACTCCCACACGTGGTATATAAAAAATCAGGAGAGATGCTTTGGGCAGGTAGGAGTCCCAGCCCCACACCAGGCCCCCCAGCTCAGGTTTCCAGTACCAGGAAAATAAGTCCTCATACTTTCTGGCTGCAAAAACCAGCAGGGATTGAGATGGTAGAAGAAACTTCTTGAGTCCCAAGCAGTTCCTCTTAAAGAACCTGCAAACAGACCTACTCCTATTTATTCCCTCTGAGCTCCAGAACCAGAGTAGCAGCTTCAAAGTCACCAGTGGCATACAGAGAGGAACTGAAGTGTCTGACATCAAGATGAGAGCTGGGGGACAGATTTCTCCCAGACAGAAAAGTAGTCAGGGGCCATTGTTTCTTTTCTGAACCCTCCCCTGACAGAACCACAGAGCCAGCAGCCCGGTGCCATATCTGACACTCCTCAACCTAGCTAACACTGTTTGCCCCATCCTGGGGATCCCTTGGGACTCTGCCCCACCCAAATTAAGGGCCCACTCAACAGTGACTGTTAACCATGACTTTTCCATTTGAATGGATGGTCTTGATTTATGCTTCTCAACTTCCTAAATTCTCTCAAACAAGCAACAGCTGGTCTCAGCAGCTTCCAGCCCCTATACCTCTTATTAAGTAGCCCCAGGCCTGGCACTATCAGCAGTCAGCCTAAGTTCACAGATTGACTTCGCCCGAGAACCTCCAAGTCCAACACAAGTAGCAGTCATGTCAGATTGCTTGGTAGCCCATGCAGGGTGACCCTGGGCAGAGCACAGCTTTTGGCTGACTTTGGCCTATACCACCCATGAAACCCTAGAATCTGTACACCCAGTGGATAGCTATAGACCACATCAGAGCACCATCACCCTGCCCCTCCACAGCTGATATTCTATGCAGGGTAGAGGTTGGTGGTCAGTTGTTACAGCCAGTCCTTGCAGCTGGCTGGTGTGGGTAAATATTGCCCATTGACCTTCCAAGAGCAATTAAGTGCAGCTACTTGAGAAGGGTATACTCAGCCCACAGGGAGAGCACACCTCAAGTACCCAGCTTGGGTGATAGGGCAGGCTGTGCCAATGGACCTTATAGGACACCTACTACATTAGGCCATGCTACCAAGACAGGGAGTCATAGCGGCTCTACCTAATAAATAGACACAAACACAGGGAGACAAAGAAACAGGGCCCAAATGAAAGAACAGATCAAAACTCTGAAAAAAAAGATCTAAACAAAATGGGGATCAAATGCAGAATTCAAAACACTGGTTATGAGAATGCTCAAGGAACTTAGTGAGGACCTCAACAGCAAAAACAAGATCCAGTCAGAAATGAAGGCACTAACTGAAATAAAGACCAATTTAGAGGGAAACAACAGTAGAGTGGATGAAGCCAAGAATCAAATGGATGATTTGGAACATAAGGAAGCAAAAAACAACCAATCAAAACAACAAGAAGAAAAAAATACCCCCCAAAATGAGGAGATTAAAGAAGCTTCTGGGACAGCTTCAAGAGGTCCAACATTCATATCTTGGGGGTACCAGAAGGAGAAGAGAAAGAGCACAAAATTGGAAATCTATTTGAAAAAATAAATAAAGAAAACTTCCCTACTTTGGTGAAGGAAGCACAGAGAGGCCCAAACAAGATAGATGCAAAAAGGCCCACTCTTAGACACATCATAATTAAAATGCCAAAGGTTAAAAATAAAGAGAGAATCTTAAATGCAGCAAGAGAAAAGTAGTTAATTATATACAGGGGAGTTTCCATAAGACTGTCAACTGATTTCTCAAGAGAAATTTAGCAGGCTAAAGAGGATTGGCAAGAAATATTCAAAGTCATGAAAAGCAGGGATCCATAGCTAAGATTGCTCTATCCAGCAAAGCTATCATTTAGAATTGAAGGGCAGTTAAAGAGCTTCCCAGACAAGACAAAACTAAAGGAGTTTATCATCACCAAACCATTATTATATGAAATCTTAAAGGGACTTATTTAAGAAAAAGAAGATTGAAGCTACGAACAATAAAATGGCAATAAAAGCATATCTATCAATAATGGAATCTAAAAAACAAACTAAGAAAATAAGAACAGAGACAGAATCATGGATACAAAGACATTTTGATGGTTGCTGGATGGGAAGGTGGTTTTGAAGAATGGGTGAAGAGGTGAGAGGATTACTAAGTACAAATTGGCAGTTACAGAACAGCCATGGGGATGTAAAGTACAGTGCAGGAAATGGAGTAGCTGAAGAACCTACATGTGTGACCCATGGACATGAACAATGGTGTGGGGGTTGGCTGAGGGAGTGGGAGGCTTGGGTGCAAGAGAGCAAACGGGAAAAAAATTGGGACAACTGTAATAGCATAACCTATAAAATATAACTAAAAAATAAAACACAAGACTTCATTATAAGCTCTTTTAAATAAAAACACTTTAAAGTTTAACGTACTTATTTGGGAGGAAGAATGACATAGGTCTCTGAAATGAAGATCCCTGGATTTAAATTCTAACTTCTAATTATAAAGTGTTTGAACTTAGGTTAGTTGCAAAACTCCCCTGAACCTCAATTTCCTTATCCATAATAAAATATCAATAATATCTATCTGATAAGGGTTGTGTCAAATTAAGTAAAATTAATGAGAAAAGTTAGGGTAGTGACGAGAAGACCCTCAGTTGAGGACAGTTATTGTAGGTCACTCTTACCTCCACCCACCATCCTGGTGTGTCCTTGTCAAGGGCAGAGATGCTAGAATCACACTGTTTGACTTTTAATTCCAGCTCTATCAGTTTTTAGCCAACATGACCTTGTGAAAATACTTAAACTCCCTGCACCTTGACTTTCACACCTGTAAAATGAGTACATCTCAGAATCTCAAACGTAAAATGAGGTCATCTGTTAAGACTTATCACACTACATGGGACACAATGAGCGCTCTCAACATAGTAGCCAGAGTGACTACTAAGACATGACGGATAATGTCAATCATTTGCTCAAAAACTTCCAATATCTTACATTCTACTTAGAGTAAAAGTCAAAATCTTTATAATCAGCTACAAATGCCCTTAAGATCCATCAGGTCTCTGAATTCATCTGCCACTTACTTTAGACACACCAGTCTCTTTGTTCTTCCTCCAGTAAGTCAGTTACTCTGTTGTCTCACTGTCATTGTAATCATACAGTTCTCCTGAAGAGTTCGTCCCTCTGCAATCACTACTTCGCTTCTCACATCAGCATCACTCGCTCCTTTATCACGGTTGGGTTTTCCTCAGAAGTGCTATTCAGTGATAGCATCACAGGACTACCCTTTATAAAACTGTGTCACACTGCCCCACCCCGCCCCACTCCCTTATCTTACTTCCTGGGTTTATTTTTCTCCTTAACAGAAATTACCATCTGACATTCTTTTCTATAAGAATTTGTTGTTAGTTTATTGTATGCCTTCTCCCATTACAGTGGAAGGCCCTGCTGGAGGCATTTTTTGGACCACTGGCACTATATAATCCCAGCACGAACCCAACCACGACTCACATAGTGGGCATTCAAGAAATATTTACTAAATGAAAGAATTTAGAAGTTAGTCACCATTATTATTACATATTTGATTATTTCTTCCTCCTCTTCCTTCTTTAGAAAAATCATCGGAAGTATCACACCATAGCTGAACTCAACATAGCTCAGCTTAGTCACCAGTTCCTTCAGAAATTCTCCCCTGAATCCTCTATGTCAGTTCCTGCTGTCTTGTCCTCTCACAATACTGATCTTTGTTGGGTGACCCTATGGTTTAAATCAGTCTTTTCAACTAGACCCATATTGGTAAAAACTGCATCAATTTATGCTTGCCTCTGTATTCCCAACATTTAGTACAGTGCTTGGCCATAAAATATACTCAATAAATAATGAATATATGAATGAGCAGAATGGGCTCTTGATTTATTTTGCTTATTGTAAAACTAATTTTGCACATTCCTTGACTCCTCTTGCTGTGCTATGTTTAGTGTTTGCTTAAGATCGATAAGCTTGGGCATTTTATGTGCCATTTCCTCACTGACATTGAACTGTGTAATTTAAGCTAAGCTCTGTTCTGGTAGGTATTCACAAATATCTTTCATTGCTTTGTATTCAGAGTAAAAGATGCAAAAGCAATAGGTTGTCAGTAGCAAAAATCCATTTACAATGGCTCAGATCTGTGAAAGTATCTAATTAACATTATACATTAAAATTTCACAATATGGAGGATCCTGGCGATCAATTTAACAAGAAGTAGAACAAAGCGAAGACAGACACATTCTTTTTTACAGGATGGGGAGATTATGGCAACTGCCATGTAGGCAAGAAGAAGGAATGAAAATTTACTGGGAACCCGTCATATACCAGACTCCATTCAAAGTATCAATACTTTGCATTAATGATCCCATTTGACCCAAACCACAAATGTGGTTGAGAAGGGAAAATGTTGGTGAATGTGGGCATATGTGGGCACAGTTTTCTGTGTGTATATTTGTGAATGTTTGAAATTAGCAAGCTCTAGTCCTGTCTCTGCTTCATATTAGCTGTGCAAGCATGAGCAGTTCAATTAACGCCCCTAAGCTTTGGTTCGTACGTTTGTAAAGTGTAGATCAAAAAGCCTATCTCACAGAGCTGGTATGAGGATCACATAAAATCATGGCTATGAATGTTCTCTGAAAATATTGAAAATAAATGTGTGTGTGTGTGTGTGTGTGTGTGGTGTTATAAGGATCAAAACAAGAATTTATCCCTTTGGATATCATAATATTTTCACATTTTTCCTAGTAAAGCTAGATCTGGGATGAAGTCATTTTGTATCAGCTTATTATCTAATCACTTACTGCAATTTAGTCCAATAAATCTACTAAACACCTGTAACGAGCCAGATTCCATGTGACCATAGAGAACAAAAGGAAGTGATTTGATACTGCCTCGGGGAGTTCACTCTCGAGAGGAGGAAGCACATAAGTATAAAAATAACTGTAAAACTGCTAGGATTATATCCTAAGAACCCTGAAACACCAATCCAAAAGAACTTATGCACCTCAATGTTCATAGCAGCACAATTTACAATAGCCAAGTGTTGGAAGCAACCTAGGTGCCCATCAGTAAATGAATGGATCAAAAAACTATGGTACATTTACACAATGGAATTCTATGCAGCAGAAAGAAAGAAGGAGCTCCTACCCTTTGCAACAGCATGGATGTAACTGGAAAGCATAATGCTAAGCGAAATAATCCAGGCAGTGAAAGACAAATACCATATGATTTCACCTTTAACAGGAACCTAAACAGCAAAACAAACAAATAAGCAAAATATAAGCAAAGACACTGTATAAATAGAGAACAGGCTGACAGTGACCAAAGGGGAGAGGGGAGGGATTTCAGGGGAAAGGGGGGAGGGTTTACAGGAACAAGTATAAAAGACACATGGACAAAAATTAGGGGGGAGTGGTAATGGGAGGGAGGTGGGGAGGTCTGGGAGGTGGGCTGGGATGGGAATAAAAGACAGAAAACTGTACTTGAACAATTAAAATAAAGATTAAAAAAAGAAAAAAATAACTAAAATTTAAGGCAGAATATGCATAATGCTAGACATACTAGGAAATCTCACCTAATAATTTATATAATAAATGTATATATTTGAATACCAACTATGGGCCAGGCAGTGTTCTAGAATCCAAAGAAATACTGGTGAACATTAAAGATAAGGAGCCATGCTGATGGGGCTTACATTCTCAGGCATGAGCGGAAAGAGTTAACTCACAGTGCAATGGATGAGCAAACCAATTCCAATGAACTGCTCAGTGGAAAATAAAATCCCGTAATGTGATCATGAGTTTCGTAGGGGCAGGAAGTGGTCAGCTAAGGCCCCTGAAATCCGAGCTGAGACTGGAGTGATTAGAACAAAGCAGCTTTGAGAAGATCTTTTGAAAGAGACTTCCTCACAGAGTGCACAGCAAATGCTAAGAATGTGTGGGTTTGAACCTCAGAAAGAAGGTGATATGTGCAAGTATGCCATGACGAATGTGAGAAGAGATGAGCAAAGTGGCTAGGGGCCAGATCATGCACCACATTTGGATTCTGGTGAAGAATTGGGGGTCTAACTGAGGTACAAGGGGAAGCCAACAAAGGTTTTAGAATGACAAGAGGTCTGACCTGATTTATATTATAAAAGAGCAATCTGGTTGCTGTGTGGAGCCCTGAACAGACTGGTGGGGAGAAAGTGGATGCAGAAGACTAGGCAGGATACTATTTTTGTAACACAGGTGAAGGATGGTGAGTGGTGACTTGTAACTAAGCTAGGAGCCATCTAGATGGGGAGAAAAGAGACAGATGTAGAAGACATTATGGAGGTAAGCCGACAAGACTTTGAAAAGGAGGAAAAAGGTTGTTTCTAAATGAAGAATACTTCAGTTTCTATCTTTAGTTCAAAATCCTTTTATGTCAACGGATAATAAATTAATTCTATAAATACATTTAAGTTCATTAAAATTCTTTGGCTGGCTAAAGTTTTTCTATGGTAAATATAGTACATGCTTATTAAAGAAAGTTGTAGAATAGAGAAAAGGAAAAATTAAGAAAAAATGTATACGTATATAATATATAATATAAAACATGCAACATATATACATATATGACTAGACTACCTATTTTCCCCCAGAAATACAATTTGATCTTGTGTTTCCAAGGACATTATGCTGTATCAGATTTTTTCCCTCTTTTTCTGTAGCATCTTTCAAAACTGAAAACCATTTATCAACTCTAACACAAACGCAAGGTGCGACCTTTCTTCATATATGGGAGGTGACTTCTGCGCATTCGGGCAGATGTACCCGGGAGTGCCCAGATGTCCCAGTACGTCGGGCTGGATGCAGGTGGCTCCCTCTCTCTCCAAGGCCTTAAATATAACGCAGTCGAATTGCTGTAAATCCATTTTCAGCCTTACTTTGACGGGGCAAGAGAGAGGTTGTAGCTATTTACAACAACAATTGTCTAAGCAAGCACTGAGTAATGCAGTGCCTTGGGAAAGCGAAGCTGGAAACCTTTGTCTACAGGCAGTAGGGCCCTGTGTGGTTAGAAGCGGCCGGTGTGCGCTCTGCATCTACGGGAGAGACGAATTTTTGCCTTTTCGGTCCTCTCTGTTTAAAGACTAAGGATTCCTTCCAGGTAGGAGAGGGGCGGAGTGAATCCTTGGGGGGCCCTTCCAAGGAATGTGTCCTGTGGAGAGCAACCGGGTGGATGACTGCAGGAGTGTCTCCTCCCACTCCGTCCCCTTGCGCAGCGGAGGCTGGATGAAGTCCCCTGCGAGCCAGCGGAGCTGTAACGTGGCATGTGGCGGGCACCAGCTCCTAGCAGCATCCTCTCCCCTGCCGCGCACAATAATGGATCTTTGCATCCTATAAAGGGAAGATAATGCCCGGTTTAGCTTATAAATAGATGGTTGTACGCTCTCCCTGGAAGCACTGATTGAGAGAGCCAAGTTGACTATTGATCTAATTTTAACTTACATTTTAGCATGTACCTTCTCAGCCCGCCTGTCATTGCTTGGCAGAGCGCAGGGCACCACTGTCTCAGGCGACCGCGAGAGGGCGAGCCGCTCGTATTCCTGCTACCCTACCCGGCTGGCCTCCGCTTATAGAGGCAAACAATGCCCGCCTTTGTTAGTTTGGAAAAATAGGAGTTTGATTTTACTGCACCGGGATGACCTCATCACTCATGAAAGTCAGAGAAAAACAGGGAATTGGATGACAGGCAATCTGGGAAAATAAAGCTTGCATTTCGCCTTCTCCCACTCCACCACCTACACAGAGCACTCCGGATGTAGTTCTCATTTAAAAAAACTCATTGCTGAAGCTGGGAAGTGGGGGAGTGTGGTAGGAGTGGAATGTTAAATTTTTCTTGGTAGGCTGGCCCTGGGTGTGCTGAGACTCTGTTTAGAAGGTTATTATCACCTACTCCTTGCGTACAACAGGGCAAGTGCAACCATGCTCTCTAGAAAACAGTGACCTGACTTAAAAGTATTAGCTATTCCTAAATGAGATTCATCTCACCAAGGTTTAAATGATGGTCATCAGTAATGTTACACTGTTGGCTTGTAAATTTCAGATGTTTGTGACTTCAAATGAATAGGATCAGTAATTAAAGCCTATCACGCTTGCTTGCCACCTTTTGGGACCACAAAGTATAGGGCAGAGTACTTGTAATAGGAAGGCAGGCAGTGGACAAAGAAAGATGCTTCCTAAGACATTCTCCAGTCCTAGAACTCAGCATTTGGACTTTCCTTCTGGGGTTGAGTGAAACATCTTACTAAGTATAATCTAATGTTTATAAGACTTGCTATGTGTCAGGCATTGTACTAACCATTGCACATTGGCTACCTCCTAAAATCTTCAAGACCACCTACCAGTTAGGCACTATGATGTTCCTCACTTTAGAGTTGAAATTGAGGCCGAGTTACTTGTCCAAAGTCAGGTAGCTGGAAAGAGGCGGAGCCAAATTCAGGCCTCAGCAGTGAGTGACCCCAGAGCCCTTGCTCTTAATCTCCATGTTATGTCTTGAAAACAAGCCTACCCTTGACAAAATCTTAAACTTCCCATAAACTTAAGCAGTGGAGGTTGCATGTGAAGAGAGGATGGTGACTTTCAAATCAGACCTGCCTAGGCCAGAACCAAAGGCTCTCTGCAGACAGAGCCCTTGAGAAAGTGAAAATGCACACACACACACACACACAAAGATCATCTACAACGTTGCTCCTGACAATAGCTTCTAAAATGAAAATAAAGGAACCCGAAGACGGGAGCTTTCACTAATTGGTTCTCACTTGGCCGATCACTCAACAAATATTTGCTCACAGTGGACTGACCACTGTGCTGGGCACTGGGATACTGTGGTGGAGAAAACAGACGTGGTCCCTCCCCTCGCAAAACCTCATGACAGAGGGAATTGTAAGTGAATAATGAAAGACACAATTATTGTTCAAAAAGGTATTAGTATTGTTGTAAGTAAAATGGATTAAGAAAACATTGAAGCCATAGCATGTGCATTTGCTTGTGGTATTACACTTGGTGTCTGTGGAACTGAAGAAACCAACCAACAGCAACTCTCAGTGTGTACAGCATTCACAGGCCCAGTCAGCAGCACTGTGGTTTACAGGCCCATGGAAGAGGGGAATCAAGGAGTGCCAGCATTGGAAAGGATCACACTACACCCCACAGTAAACTAAAGGCCCAGAGATGTGAAGTGATTTGTCCAAGATCACACAGCAAATCTGCAAGTGAATGGGTGGCAGGGCAGGGAAACAGGTCTTCTGGTTCTTTCCCATGCACCTCTTCCTCCTAGAGCTTAAGGTACACGAGACTGCTTCTTCATGAGGAGAGGTTTCTGGACTGTTACTGTGCTAGTTTTATCCAAACTCTGTGAGAAATGCAAGGCTCTAGCATTTCCCCAGCATTTTGTAGTTCTCCCTGTTAAGAACCTTTACTTCTTTTAGCCTAGTTTAGCATTTGTCCAGGCAGTGCTGCCCGAGGTACCAGCTCTTGGCAGCAGATCACTTTTTCCCAAGTCAGAGGGGCGGATGGATTAATTCTTTCCCTCAAGGCCAGTAGGATGCACTCTTGACCTATGGGAGGCTCCCAATTATAAAGGAAGAGTTGAGTCCCTCCAACGCACAGACCGTTTCCCAACTGAGCTCTTCTAAGTTCATGCAGTAAGTGCTCACTGCTCCTTTCCTTTCTTCCCATTCTATTTTCTTGCCCTCTTTTCTTTGGAAATGTTACAGTTGGACTGGAACTGGAAATTATTATTCTATGCTAAAGAAGCACTTCCGCTGTAGAGTGGTGGAAATGCCTGTTTCTTTCTCCTAATGTATGCAGAAACGTGAGATGTAATCAGTTGTCCATCCACGATGACTTACTAAGGGTATAAACATAGCTAAAATTTGCTACTACCAAGAAAAAACAAGAAAGATGAAAATAGTTTAAATCCACTTATTTATCACACTATTTTGAAATACAGTTTTTTACAACTATGATCATTGGGGGTATTTCATAACTATGGGTCTCGGGTGTCAAGCATATACAGTTCTATCTGCTCAAATTCGCTAATTTCTTTTAATGTCTTCAAGTGATAAAATTCATGTGTGTGTGTGTGTGTGTGTCTGTAAATATTGTTTTCCAGTTTTGTTTAGATATAATTGACATACAGCACTGTATAGGTTTAAGGTGAACAATGTGATGATTTCAAGTGGTAAATATTATTGTTCTTATTTACACAACATTTTTTGAAATGTTTATTGTAATGTCCAGAATTACCACAGTCTGTTCTATTACAAGGACAGTGATATTTAATGGCCTAGTTTTCCAAAGAAGTATACATTCTGAACTATGATTTGTAGAAAATCATCTGAGGGCATTCATCAGCTGCAATTGACATTTATGCAAGAAAAATGGCCATAATGCTTTTTAAATGAACAACTAGGTAAAAATAATGGCATGAGGAAATAGTTATGAATTATTCTTATAGCACAGAATCTAACCAGAGGACTGTCCATAATTTAGTCAAACCACTTAATGGCCAAAAGCTGCTTCATCATTCAGTCATAGTTCCCTTGCAAAACTCTTCCCATATTGACTAATGCATATAGTGACTTCTATCAAGAAAAAATACAGAAACAAAAATTAAATAAAACTTATCCCATATAAAAAAGGCATCTCAAAACTGGAGGGTTGTTGCATAATAAGAGGATGGTTCTTTGCTATTAATTTCCAACAATATTAATCATTGGGGGCAGGATGCCGGTAAAAGCAGAGAGAACCAGCCACATAAACAAAAGGAAGATCTTGAGAGCTGGGAGTACTCTTGATCAGTCTGCTTTTTAGTAGGAAAATGTTTATTCTTTGAATAATAACAGTTATTTCTGATCCATGCACCAAGATATAGACTGAAGCAGCAAGTTTTGAATTGTTTTTCCAGTCGAGTCTAGGCTTGTGCTGGCCCCAAACAAAGGCATGGAACTCAAGGACGTCTGGCTAGGATTAGGCACCCAGATTGTAATTATGAGACACGATGAGTTAACTGTCCTAGTTATGTTACAGGGTGCAGCCAAGAGGGGGGGGGACCCTAAATGAACATTTGAAATGGGGCCCAGAACTCAAGGTGTCCAGAGATTCTAAGATGTTTTTTTTTACTTCTTCCCCCCCACCACAGGTGTGAGTTGGGGGAAGGGGCACATAGAGCAAGAATGTGCAGGGCAGCTTTGCAGCTAATCCATGGCATGGTTATTTAACATACCTATAGCCTTGGGCTGGTTACCTGAATATGCTAAATAGCTATGGCCATGCTCTGGGCTAGGGGGATGGAAAGGAACACCTCCCTGAGACGTGACTAGGAGCAGGTCCCCTGAGTTTCAGCACTTGGGTGGGAGCTCGGAGGAGACTGGTTCCAGGACATGGGGTGACACTTGCCCAGACCCATGATGGTGGCCAGAAGAAGCTGGAAAGGACAGCAGATTGAGGGCAAGTGTGGCCAAGTGTAGGAGGAGTCGGAAATAGGGCTGC
>PVIA01009559.1:0-60107 GCA_004024845.1 Tonatia bakeri
TCCTAGCAGTGGAGTTGCTGGGTCAAAAGGCAGATCCATTTTTAATTTTCTGAGGAAGTTCCATACTGTTTTCCATAGTGGTTGTACCAGTCTGCAGTCCCACCAACAGTGCACTAGTGTCCCCTTTTCTCCACATCCTCTCCAACACTTGTTGTCTGTTGTTTTGCTTATGATGGCCATTCTGACTGGTGTGAGGGAAAGACAGATTCTTAAAAACAAGTTTCATTTAGGATGAGTTCACTTGGGCTTGTTAACTTGGATGCCGCCGCTCAAATCACCACTTTGCCAGGGTTTGCTGTTCTTAATTCTGTCTCCATGCTATAAGTTAGATGTGCTTCCAAGACTCAAAACTGGAAAGCAAATTTTCTCTAAGAAGCAGGTCTTGCACAGAAGCCTGTGGTCATCTGAGAGGACAAGTTTGTCTTACATGGAGAATCTGAAAGAACATCTGCAGCAGGAGGCATTTCCCATGAACTCTGACATTATTCCATCAGCCATAGTGTGGCCTAGGACCACCCAAGGGTAAGAGCCCAATTGCCCTATATCTTTTGACAATAAAACAAATAAAACCAGAGGGCAGTGGGAAAGGACATTTGAAATTAAAGTTAAAGGGGATTTAAAAAAAATGATGAGTGACCTTACTTAAATAAAACTAGTGACGAATAAGTAATTTAGGTGAAACTGTCAACTAAGGAGAGTAAAAATAGGGTGACAGTTAGGAGGAGGAGTTAAAAATAGTAATTCATTCACACTTTCACACAACAGACACACACAGATCACCTACTCTGGCTCAGGGATAGTTCAGGGTGATGGCAACACAGTAGTGTGGCAAATAGACAGTCCAGGCCCTCTCACAGAACTCACGCAGTGGGCAAGAAACGATGAATTAAGAACCCCAGACTGCCACAGTCATGCCAGAGAGAGATGAAGTTGGAAGGAAAAACAGTTTACTTTCACGCGGATGCTTTTCTGTGCATTTCTGTCCACCCTTGTAGAACCCCTCTGGAAACGTCAGTGGTGCCTGGGTAGTTTGCTCTTGTGGATGTACATTTTGCTTATTTCTGCCAGTAATGTAAGGGGGCTCGATTCCAACTTTGTTAACCAAATTTGAGACCTGTGATTCTTAAGTGTATAATGATGGGACCTTCGATATTTTTTATTTCTCAGTTAATTGGGAAATTGTATAAATGTGATTTCTGATAGAATACCTATATAATATTTATGCTTTGCATTTCCTTGTCATTTTTAGTAGATATAAGGAAGGGAGTTATAGACCATACAAAAAGATAACTGATATCACAGGTAATTTCTTATTACAATTCTCTATTTGTTTTCCCAGGTCACTGGAACTCTTCACCTACAGGACTCAAGGCATTTCCTTCAGGACAAAAAGTAGAATGCAGTTCTGTGGAGGTGGGCAGCATGAGTGAGGTGGGACCTGTGTGGGTGGGTGCTGGAGTCCTGAAGCCAGGCTGTAGGGCAATCTGTCCTGTAGACTGATACCCAGAGTCTCGCAGCATCTCTTTGGAAAAGCTAAAATCACATGGAGTGATTTGTTGAAACCCTCTCAGTCTACATGCTTGTAATAAAACAGAACAGAACATGTTAGATAAACAGAATGCACATATTTGGAGATAAAACGAAGCTTAAATAGCATAAGCTCATTCATTCATGGACAGATTTTGGGAAAAGAATGGCAGAGGCCTAGGCTGAAAATCCCTGAATCTCATATTATAATACACATGTCGCAGAAGTGGTTGGGTAGCAACACACCCGTATTGTAAGTACACCAGGGGCCTTGGAAGCACGTGGATTCAACATTCCAGTGAGCTGGAAACACATAAGCACATCAGCTTGTGGGTGTGGCCCCCCCACCCTCTTGCCTGCCAACCACCCCGTCCCACCTCCCTGGGATTCTGGCTGATCCTAATGGAGACAGAACACGTCTGACTCTTGGCATTCGCCCCTTCCAACCTCACAACTTAGTAACTTTCTCATTGACCACAAGATTGACTGAGGCTTCATGGCCAAAAAACTTCTGCTGGTAAGAGCCTGATCTCAAAACAGGAAAATCTTACTAGTGAGAAGTACTTTTTTGCTGTAGAATTTTCTCCCACTCTAGGGGTCTCCCCCATGGAAGACTGCTCTCTCGAGGCCCAAGCCAGTGCCACTCTGATGGCAACATGAAGCATGGACTACTGAGTTAGGTGACACTGAGGGGTCCCTTCTGGTCCCCATCATTCTGTCTCTCTAGTCTAAAAATCACAGTATATGATATTATATTGAACAGTCTGTGTGGATAGAAAGGCTACCTGTGTTTTATCTTTGTGATGTAGAGGTGGGAACCATTACTCATAACTTGACAGCATACTCCCACCAAGTGATGTGCTGTGCAGGGGACCAAGAAGTGGGCAAGAATAAAGCAGATTCATTGTGCTTTGGGAAACCCACAGGAAGGATATCACATCTCTGGTGATCTAAGGTGGCCAACTGCAAGCCAAGTGGGCAGGTAAAGCCTTAAAATGCTACCTCACAGCTCTGCTCTGACCAAGCGGGCAGAGTCCACATCTCACTTGTGTCAGCTTCCCCTATGCTAACAGACGACCTCTGTTAACAGTGAAAACCTCTATCAAATGATGGACCTGCATTCATTCCATGAAGAGCAGAAAGATCAGCTTTGACATGCCCCTGGCTCACTGATTCTCTCTGGTTTGTCTGTCTTCTGTCTCATTGCTTTCCATTCTTTATTGTTTCCTTCCTTCTACTTACTGTGCGGTTAATTTGTTTTTTTACGTTCTGAAAGTAGAACCTTAGATTGTTGATTTTCAGCTTAAAACTTTTTTCTTTCATTTTCTTTGTAGTTATTATTTCTGGTTATATGAAATGATTCACTTAAATATAAAAACATGAAGATTTTGTTTGATTGCTTCAAATCCACCAAAATTCTTTCTTATCCCTTTCTCCTCTGAGGGCCTTATATTCTCTAGACTTTGATGAGAGACTGTATCTCTGTCATTCTTTAATTTGGTTAATTGCATTCTGAATTGCTCAGTGAGAGCGTTTGAGTTCTGCCTCACATAACCAATAAGCTGTTGTTAAAATTCTACCTCTATGTTATTTCTAATATTTATTTATATTCTTTTATAAGTATATTTTGATTATGCTATTACAGTTGTCCAAATTTTTTTCTCCTCTTTATCCCCCTCCACCCTTCATCCCCCACCCCCCAGCATCCTCTCTGCCACCTTAGTTCATGTCCATGGGTTATACATATAAGTTCTTTGGCTTCTCTGTTTCCTATACTATTCTTAACCTTCCCTCATCTATATTATGCCTACCAATTATGCTTCTTATTCCCTGTACCTTTCCCCCTCCATTCTTCCCTGACCCACTGAAAACCCTCCATGTGATCTCCATTTCCCTGGTTCTGTTACTGTTCTAGTTGTTTGCTTAGTTTTAGTTTTTGTTTTTAGGCTCAGTTGTTCATAGTTGTGAGTTTGTTGTAATTTTACTGTTAATAGTTTTGATCTTTTTCTATTTCTTAGATAAGTCCCTTTAACATTTCATATAAGGGCTTGGTGATGATAAAATCCTTTAACTTTACCTTATCTGGGAAGTGCCTTATCTGCCCTTCCATTCTAACTGATAGCTTTGCTGGATAGAGTAATGTTGGATGTAGGTCTTTGCCTTTCATGACTTCAAATGCTTTTTTCCAGCCCCTTCTCGCCTGTAAGGTTTCTTTTGAGAAGTCAGCTGATAGCCTTCTGGGAACTCCTTTGTAGGTAACTCCTTTCCTTTTGCTGCTTTTCAGATTCTTTCCTTACCTTTAATCTTGGGTAACTTAATTATGATGTGTCTTGGTGTGTTCCTCCTTGGGTCCAATTTGTTTGGGACTCTGAGCTTCTTGGACTTCCTGGAAGTCTATTTTTTTTTTCCCAGATTGGGGAAGTTTTCCTTCACTATTTGTTCAAATAAGTTTTCAATTTCTTGCTTTTCCTCTTCTCCTTCTGGCACCCCTATGATTTGGATGTCAGAACATTAAAGTTGTCCCATAGGTTCCTAAGCCTCTCTTCACTTTTTTTGGATTCTTGTTTCTTCACTCTGTTCCAGTTGGATGTTTATTTCTCCATTTTATCCCAAATCATTGATTTGAGTCTCTGTTTCCTTCCCTTCACTGTTGGTTGCCTGTATGTTTTGATTTATTTCACTTTGGGTAGCCTTCATTTCCTCCTTCATTTTGCGACCAAGCTCTATCCATTCTGTGAGCCTCCTGATTACCAGTGTTTCAAACTCTGCATCTGATAGGTTGTCTATCTCTTCATTGTTTAGCTCTTTTTCTGGAGTTTTATCTTTTCTTTCATTTGGGCCACATTTCTTTTTCTTGTACCTGTTACTTTGTAAGGGGTGGTGTTCACCGGGTGAGGAGGGGGCAACCCTCTGAGCTTCATTGCAGCTGTCTGTGGGGGAGGGATTAGAGAGGGAATAATGTCCCTTGCTTGCTCTGCTCTAGCCCCATTTTCCAACAAACTCTCCTGTGAGACTGGGAGTTTCTCCTGCTGTCGTAACCCCCACAGTAGTTTATAGCTAGAGGTTTTGAGTCTTTAGTTTCCTGTTCAGCCAGCTCCTCCTGGCCCATGCAGTCACCGCCTTGCTGTGTGTCCTGTCCACTCAGCTGCCCATCTCCTGTCTCTGTCCCTCCTACCAGTCTGGATGAAAGTTTCTTTAACTCCTTGTTGTCAGAGTTCCATTCAATTTGATTTTCTGGCACTTTTGGCTGTTTATTATTTTTAAATTGGTTGTTATCCTTCTTTTGGTTATGCGAGGAAGCAGAATGTTTCTACCTACATAAAGTTCTCTCTTGGCTGGAAACTAAATTTTTTTTAAGTGTTTTAAAGCTATAAATGCTCTCTAGACACTGTTTTAGCTGCATCCCCAAAAACCTGGTATGTTGTATTTTCATTTTGTTTGAAACATTTGAAAATTTCCTTTGTGATTTTTTTCTCTGGCCAATGGGTTATTTAGACATGTGTCCTTTGATTTCCAAATATTTGTGGATTTTCCAGCTATTCTTTTTGTTCTTAATTTCTAATTTAATTTTGTTTTGGTCAGAGAAAATGCTCTGAATAATTCCATTGCTTTTAAATGTATTGAGACTTGCCCTGATGTAGCTCTGTGGGTTAGGCATTGTCCTGCAAACCAAAAGGTTTCAGGTTCATTTCCCAGTCAGGGTACGTGCCTGGGTTGCAGGCTGGTCCCTGGTTGGGGTTTTGCGAGAGACAACCGATCAATGTCTCTCTGTCACATCAATGTTTCTCTCCTTCTCTTTCTCCCTCCCTTCCCCTCATTCTAGAAAACAAGTAAATAAAATCTTAAAAAAATAAATTTATTAAGACTTGTTTGAGGGCCCAGCATATAGTTTATCTTGGTGAATATACCATAAGCACTTGAAAAGAATACATATTTGTAATTGTTGGATGAAATATTCTGTAATGTGCATGAAGTCAAGTTAGGTGGTAGTGCCTACTGTATCCCTTCTGGTTTTTCTCCTTGTTCTATCAGTTACTGAGAGATGAATGTTGAAATCTCCTTTGAGGCCCTGTTCTTTCCTATGTCCACATGTGGGGTTGATATATATGTCTTCTGGATTGTGGTGTCTTGGAAATCAGATTTTCCTGTATAAGTGGAAGAACACTACCTGTCACTCGTATTGTTACCCACACACTCTGGAAAAGATCCTCCAGGCCAGCAGGGAGGCTGGCTCATAGTGGATGCCCCAGGATAGTTCACTGAATGTTACCACAGGCTGGGGCCCAGTGGATCCCAGTGTCTAGTCAGAAGGCTGGTGCTGGTCTGAATGAAGTTTTCACAGGCCTGTGGTGGAAGGGGAAAAATAAGGACAGTGTGTGTGTGTGTGTTTGTGTGTGTGTGTACAATGGTCAGCTATAATTTCTTGAAAAGAACTGTAGGTTTTATCTTTGTTTTTTTTTTTTTTAGTGCTGAGATTTGTTGATAGGTGATTTAAAAAACTCATGTCTGTAACTGTCAAATACAATCTTGGCAACGTTATGTCAGCCCTCCAGTTTTTCTTTGGGAATTGTATTGGTCTGTGGACCTGAAGCATTGAAGACCCTGTCTCAGACCCTGTTCTGAGATATCACACATGTTTTCTCATGCCATCCTTTCCCCAACTGCTGGCCCTAAGAGTCAGTGAGTCAGGTCATATGCGTTATCAGAAATAAACCTTAGTGCAGATCTGTGCGTGTCCTCAGCCTTTGGCATCCATTCCATGTGACCGTTGCTTTCTGTTTATTTATTTCAGCACTGTCTTTCCTCATCAGATATCAGCATAAAACATGGAGAGTTTACAAGAGGCAAAGGAGACAGCCTTTCCCCCTTGTCTATTTCATTTTTAACAGTAACAGCAAAACCCTGAAACAATTTCAAAAGGGCTTATGAGTGTGAGAGTGTGTGGAAAGAGTAAAAGGAAATCTATGGCAGGGGACAGGGAAGGTGATGAACCAGTGCTTGGAGGCCACAGAAGCAAAGAGGAGGAGGGTAAAGGTGAGTCTGAACAGACGGAAAAGTATCTGGGGAGACTTATACTGGTGGGAGACCCCAAGAGCCTGACGCCCAGGCCCTCTCCCAGGGCTTGGCAAAAACACATTCTTCTTTACAAACTTATTTTGATATCTGAGAGACTGTGTGAGGCATCTCAATCAGGACACTGATATATAAATGCTAAGTAGTAGTATTCTGTAATTACTGACTAGTATGAAAATAGGATCATGACAGTATTAGCATTAATAATATCAAAACTAGCAGGTGACATTTCCTAAGCACTTCCCATGGGCCAAGTACTAAATGCTGTATATATATTATTTAATATTCACATACCGCTGCGGGTCCTTTCACAATATTCATTTTTATGTGAGGACAGGGAGAGCTCACACAGTTGAGCAGCCCACACAAGGCTGCGCAGCTGCTGGGTGCTCGGCCAGGGCCCGGGACCCAGGCCGTCGATCGGCTGCAGGGCATGTGCCCCCCTCACCGCACTGGCCGTCTCTCTCGTTTGTGCAGTGTTTATTATTCCATGTCGAGTCGAATTAGTCTTCAGTTATTGAGGCCTCATAATATGTCTGCCTAATTTATCCTTGCTTTTAAAATTTGATCCTGGGGTTTTTACATGTATATGTATTCCTTAGGGTGGAAAATGAGAAGCATAGTCTGCACTGTGGCTGACACAGGAGCCAAGCTTGCAGGAGGCTCCAGGGTGGCTGTGGCTGGGGACAGACAGAGTCCCGCCCCGGGAAGGCGTCTGGTGATGTAATCCTTCTCAGGCCCCAGGTAGCAATGCTGGTGCTCTCCTTCTAAATCATGTAACTCCTGCTGGAGCCCGGGGAAGCAGAGAAAAGTTCCACCTTGGGAGAGCTGGCATAGACAGTAATGTTTCTCCTCAATCCGTTCCATATGAGCCAGTCCATTTTTTTTTCTTGGAGGAAGGCTTAAGATTGAATTTCTTAGTGAGTCTAATCCAGACCTTTTTTGCATTTACGGCTGTGAGAAAAGTGGAGACTGACTTTTGTTTTTTTCAGCTCCCCTCCAACTCCCTTACCAAAAAAAAAAAAAAAAGATTTTGGCACTCTTAACTGTCGAAGTCACAGATTTATCTTTTCCTTTACTCACCTCTGCCCCCCATACCCACCTCCAGCCCTCCATTGCCAGCGCTCAACTGTGTTGAGCCTCCTGAAGTGCACCTGTGCCATGCTGGGTGCTTTCCTCTGGCTGACAGCCCAATTCCCAGGGACCAGGATGCAGTGTCGCTCCCTCTCCCCATGGACAGGTACAGAGTGGAGGAGACAGGGTATCTTTCAGGCCCGAAGGCTGACACCAATGCCCTGGGGCCAGTCTGACCTTCAGCAGACCTAAAATCTTGGGATGCTCCACTGTGACTTTTGGTCACTTTTTAAAATAAGTTTTTAAGGAAATGACCTTATTCTGGTCCATCTTACTTCTAAGCATGTTTTTCACATGAAGGATTTAAAAGTACAAAGAAGCCAGTTTGTCAACCCATGTGTGCCTATGGCCCCTCCACTCTGACCCCCTCCTGCTCCTGGACTCCTGCAGGTCCAGCCTCGATGCCCGAGACACTGTCTGGGACCTGAAACCTTTGCCTTCCCCTCCCCTGGTGCATGGATGCTGCGGTCTCCTCCATGCTTGGGAGGTGCTCCTGATGCTGAGATGCCCTCCTACCTACTGGCACCTCTGCAGGGCCTGTCTTCTCTGTGTCCAGAAAAGGAAAGGGTTCAGAGGTGGGTTTTTATAAATTCTGCTCCATTTGGTACAGTTTATTGCATACTTTCACATCCATCAGAAGCAAATCGGGAGGAGGAAGAAGTGAAATTTCAGACCCTTGGGCAGGATTAGGGATGATGGACACTGGGGTAGGAGGAGGCTTGTAAAGACTCCTGTGCGCCCAGGAGCTCTGAGAAGGCACTGTGACACGCTTCCATTCTTTGTTGCTGCCTTTAGAGAACTGAGGTCACATCAGACCACACAGGGAATCTTCAGACCTTTAGGTGATGGTTATCTCACAAACACCTTTGTTCGTGATGCACTTGAACTTCCCATGTGTAGGAGAGTTGTAGACTTGTAGTTTATAATCACATTCTAGACAGAAGCCCAACGAGGTTAGGGCCATGTATGGTGTATCTGGAAGGGAGCTCCCCAGCCCGTGTCAGAACCGTGGCTGGGGTGAACTCCGCATGTGCCTGAGGTCGTCTGGGCCTCCTTCTCCTTCATAGCAGCATTTAAAAAGAACGTTTCAGCCACAAGTACATACTGTGTGGTTTTATGAGTTTGATTTTTTTTTCCCACAGAAATGAAAAAAATTCAGGCCATGAAAAGAAAAAGGAAAAACCCTGCTTTACAGTATATAGAGTCCCAACCACAATTTCCCTTCATAGAAATACAGGAACCTCAGTGTGAGGAGCATCTAGGACATAAAGTCGTTAAAAAAGAAATTGTAGAGAGTCAGGCAAAAGGTGAAAAACAGAACAGCAGGATTTTGACCACCCATTTGGAACTTCCTGAGCACTCACTTATACTCTGGAGTCGTCCCATCCAGCCACTTCCATTCGTTTTCGTGCTCCAAGTCGGTGAGGCCGATCCAGTGGCTGTCTCTCCCCACCATCTGTTTTCTTATCCATTGCTGAACAGTAAACCAGAGTCAATGCATTAGTATTTCTTAGAACAGGTGTGTGGGGGCTTCCCCCCTCTAATATTTAGGAGAAAAGGACAATTTAAAAGAGGATGTTCATTAGCACATTGCCCTGTTTTTGCTGTTCTCTTTTTTATTGTACTTATTTTGTTTGCACTGTTTGGGGGCTCTGATAGTTTTCCTCTTACAAACTCATAAGTGATATTTCAGCGATGTTGTTACTCCTCCAAATCACACAGACCACTTGATGAGTTCAACCAGGCTCCATCCGCTTCTACCCCCAGCCCTCCTGTGTTCTCCTACAGCAGTAACAGCTACGGCATCGCCGAGCTCTTCCTCTGGGCTGGGTGCCATCTCCAGTGTGTCGCATGCAACGTGTCTTTGGGCCTTATAACAACCTATGTAATAAAGATAAGTGGCTGAGCTGGGATCAGGCCCAGCTCTGTATATCCTAAAGCCCGTGCACCTGGCTGTGCGCTCATTCCCAGTCAGCTACTGTGGGAAGCATCTGTTTTCAGGTCTGTACTTGCCAGAGACACTTAAGAAAAGGAAGGAGGTCACTGGAACAGTGTGGCACCAAAGAAAAACCATTGGCATTGTTGCTAGATGGACCTCACTTTCAGGCTCAGCTCTGCATTTACTTGTTGCCCCATGAATAAATCACTTAAACCTCGTGGAGCCTCAGTTTTCTTATCTATAAAGTAGGGATAATAATAGCCCCACTGGGATTGTTGTAAGGTTTAAAGCAGAAAATACCTTGCACAGTGCCTGGCACACAGTAAAGGCCTAGTGAATAGTCACCATTGTGTTCCCATGTGGGCTCTACCTCTGTGGCCTTTTCTGCTCTTCCTGACCTAGCTGGGGCCCCATGTCTGGTCCCTCACACTCCACTCCAGCCCTATAGTTCTCATTCCTCTTTGCCACTCTCTACGCAGGTGCCTGGTGCCAGCCCACAGGCTTCTCTTCTGCATTACTGCTCTTTCCACAGCCGCTGGGAGGAGCCGCACATCTCCAGGCTTGATAGAGCAATCTCCCAGGTGGAAGCAAGAAGATGTAATTCCCATGCCAGGAATGCTTCTCATCACTGGATAAAGCCCAAATCTCCATAATGCAGCCTTCTGTGTTTATATGACCATGAATTCTTGACATCTTTGACTCCCTCGTAAGCATGCAATTTCCAGATGTAAACTATCCCTAAATTATAGTTTTCCCCAACTCTAAGTATGCTACAAGCATACCTGTTCCTCTCTCGTGTTTATGAAGACGAGATGTGAAGATTTATCTTCACAGAAAAGTTTTGCATCCTCAAAAATTTCTTTCTCAACCGAAAAATAGTAGCATTTGTCTGTGAAGTTCTTCCAGTGAGGCGGGCAGCCTAGGAATGCAAAGGTTTACAACACTGATTAAAAACAAAACACGAAAAGTACCATGCCTTCTTCAGCTGTGTTTATGAGGCCACAGCCACAGCCCTGTCTCCCCCGCAGGCGAGGAGCAGCCCCCGTGTCCGTGTGTGGAGCCCGTGACTGACGTTCATGGACAGGCTGGGAGCAAGGACAGTACAGGGAAGTGGACTGCAGAGGACACAGTAGTTAAAACTACATAATCTGGAAAATATCTGCTCTAGGTCTTTGTTCCTCTACATCTGGATGAGTCTTTACAATGAAAGAAATAATAGAAACAACAACAAAATGCAGTGTGGGCACAAATGTTCAGTGTCAGTCTGGAGTCACAGGGAACCTAC
This sequence comes from Tonatia bakeri, assembly GCA_004024845.1. Classification (NCBI taxonomy): domain Eukaryota; kingdom Metazoa; phylum Chordata; class Mammalia; order Chiroptera; family Phyllostomidae; genus Tonatia; species Tonatia bakeri. The sequence continues at coordinate 10,959 of PVIA01009559.1, forward strand.
AGACAGCTAGACGGGAGAACCCAGAACCCAGTCAGTCAGGCTCACAGAATGGCAAAGATGACCCCAGCTGCGCTCAAGGAAATCCAGTGGAATCAGGATCAACTGGAATCAGGTGCGGGTCAAAGGAGAAAGAGATAGGCTTGGTTGCAAACCCAGCATTTAGGGTTTTACCACAGGTCTATTTATGAAAAGACTAGAAGTTACCATGATACCTTTTCAAAAGAAATGAAATCTGGGCTTCAGTAACAGACAGTGCCACCTGCATATTAATGGAGGGACATCTGTCCCCAGGTGAAGGGCACGAAGTGGGGCAGGATGGGTTGGGAGTGGCTATCCTTAGACTTTCACGAGGGGAACATCTAGGGATGTGTTTGTCCCTGAGGGCCGGACTCAGATAAATAAACAAGGACTAGAGCACCTGATCATGTTCAGAGAGAAACGCATGTGCCTAAGTGATGCTGCCTCCCCTGTGTGAAGCCTTTGCTACCAAATGCGGTGTGGGGGAGCCTGGAGCTGCACACTGGGGCCAGCCCAGCCACAAGCACACACACTGGCCCTGGCCCCTGGTGCCAGGGAGGGAGAGACTGCCCAGACTTACCGTTGGCCTCAGGTGCTGTGGTTGGCTCGTTCTGCAGGGCCAGCGGCACTGCTGCTCCTGATGGGCCTGGGGGACCCGGAGGGCCCTTGGGGCCAGGCATGCCTGGCACTCCGGGCAAGCCTGGAAGCCCCCGTGGTCCAGGCACCCCGGGCTCCCCCACAGTGCCTTGTAGTCCCTGGAAGCCGGGAGGGCCCTGGGGTCCAGGGAGTCCATCCTTGCCTGGGGGGCCTGGTGGACCTGGGTCCCCACTGGGACCTTGAGGGCCTGGCTTCCCTGGGGACCCACGGGAGCCTTTGGCACCCTGAGAGCCTTTGGAGCCTTTGCCGCCTCGCTCTCCAGGGGGGCCAATGGGCCCAACTGGGCCCCTCTCACCGGCGGGGCCAGGCGGCCCAGGCTCCCCCTTCTCTCCTTTCTGTCCCTTGTTGCCAGTGGGACCAGGGGGGCCCTGCTGTCCTCTGTCACCTTTTGGACCCCTGGGACCAGGAGGACCTAGAACATAAAAATATAAATGGTACAACATGAAATTCATTATGAGTAATAGTTAAAAATTTCTTATAAAACTTCCAGTTTAAAAGCATCTAGACATACAAGATACATACATTAAGGCTTGTTTACTGTTTTACCATACTGCTATTGACAGTATTTTTCTTTTTTTTTTTAAAGTAACAGCACAGAAACTCCATGTCTTTTTTCTTTTTTAAGATTTTTTGTTTATTTATTTTAGAGAGGAAGGGAGGGAGAAAGAGAGAGAGAGAGAAACATCAATGTGTGGTTGCTGGGGGCCGTGGCCTGCAACCCAGGCATGTGCCCTGACTGGGAATCGAACCTGCGATGCTTTGGTTCGCAGCCCATGCTCAATCCACTGAGCTACGCCAGCCAGGGCAGTATTTTTCTTTTTAACAAAAATGTTTCTTTACTAAGTCCACCCCTCCTGCTCCAAGCATTTAGAATAGACCCTAACAGCACACAACTTTCTAGTACCCACTGATGTTTCACGGGAAGGGACAGCTTCGTGCAGGTACTGACTGCACCAGCGTGACACACACCACTGACCTGGGTTTTCCTACTCAGCCAGGACCGTTTTGTCACCAACAAAAACTGTGCAGGGATCAAGATTCCCTCCTACTTATTTCCTCTTTTTTTTCACTTATTTGACAAATATTTATTATTTGTTTTTATTTTATTTTTTTCCATTACCATTTATCCCCCCATACCCTCTTCCACCTCTACCCCCTCCCCTGGCAATCACTATATTGTTGTCTATGTTCATCAGTTTTATATCTTTTTCTTTTTTTGCTTGATCCCTCTACACTCCAACCCTCCCCCCAACTGACAGCCTGCTCTCTATCTATGAGTCTTAATGACCTGTTATATGACAGGCACCATATAAAGTATTGTGGGAATACCTAAAGAGTTGAATTAGACCAAAAAAAAAAAAAAAAAAGAAAAAGAAACAGGCAATCAAATGGTGAGAGGCACTGTCCTGCTAACCACGCCAGAGACGCCTTTTCCTCTGTTAATCCCACCTGGTATTCCTGTCCCCTCCACCAGAGCTGCCGGGACACTACTGTCCTTAGGGCTGAGCCTCGTTCATAGTTCACAGCACAAGCTCAGAGGAACTGGAGGTCTTGGTAGGAAAGTGCTCTTTGGGCCAGGAATGGGGAGGATTAGTTTCACTTTTTCCAGTTTGTTAGTCTAATAATGCAAATAGGGAAGGTGGCCTAGAGGGAAAAATAGGTGAACCACTGAATTGGCAGGGGAGAAAAAAAAAGACAGCATTTTCCACTAAAAAAGGAAACAACAGTTCTCCTGGAAAAAGGCAGGGGGGAGGGTGGGGAGGCAAATATCTGCTCGTCTCTGCTCATCCCTGCTCAGCCATGAAGCAGCTCGCTCACCAGGACTGTTTTCTGTAAGTTCTCAGGGAACTTCACACAAATACACTACAATGAGGATCTGAACAGTGAATGACAGTTTTCGAGGTAGTTTCACATCCTTTATGTCACCTGACCTTTGTCTATGACAAAGCACATTTGTCATAGACTCCCACAGCACATTTGAGGACATTCAGGGCCAGAGATGCCAAGCTCTTTGTTCAAAGTAAGGTTACTTAGCTCCTCAGGACAGACATACCTGAGTAGCTAAGCACTTCACCCAGTGGGATGTGACATGGGCAACCCTAATCAAGTAGTGGAGCTGGGACAGGAATTCAGGTCTTCTCACATTGAAATGAATGTCTTGGAGGACATGGTTCTCAAATATTCTCTCCAGAAGGTTAGCATTTCTGAGACCTCTCTAATCTACATGAAGGAGTAAGAGAGGCCCATACTCTTTCTTTCTACAGACACAGAAAGCCTTTCAGTCTGGAAGGGTAGAGGTGCCAGGGACCTGAAGGGTGGGTAGGCCTCCCCACCCTAAGTTTTCTCTGTCTCCTACACCACCACTCTGCCACCAGCTGGTCAGTACAGAACTGTGAAACAGCCCTTCTCACCTCTGCAGGGTATTCTCTCTGCCCCCTCCTGACCTAGGTCCTGATGGACAACATGGTACCCTCATGCTGCCTAGGACTCCCAGTCGAAACCCACCCATTGCTGCTCTCCTGTAGCAGCACCTGGGCTCTGGACTCAGCTTTCCTTATTTAAAGCTACCATGATGTCACTCACGGATTTACTGGCAGGTACCTCTGCCAAGCTGTAAGAGAGTTTTTGCTAATGGCTAGGATGAACTTCAATGCATTCCTTCTGGAATTTTCTGCTCCTTAAGTGGGAGACTTTAGGAGACTTTGGGATGAAGCACCCTCTCCTTGAACTCAACTAATTGGCTTCTGCCCACCAGCTCCCGTTGCTTCCTCCTTATCATCAGCTTTTCTAGGCTCTGGGTCCTTATTTCCATCTTACGGTCAGATGGTCCATTTTCTCTGGGATGTCCTGCCAGCACCTCCAACTTGGCATGTTTAAATACTCATTCCATCATTGCTTATCCCACTGCATCATCATAACTGTCTCTTCCTTTACATTACTTGGCAGGGCCCTAGTGTGGGTGTTCTCTCTTCCTCACTCTCATCTTCCTCTGTCCTTTTGGTAAATTTTTATGGTCACTTCTTAGTCACTCTTCCTACCTCTGATTCCTGTCCACTCATTTATTCCACTCTGCATTTTCCCACATTTGTCTTCCTTACACACCGTCCTGATCTCCACTTGGTCCAGCATATTCAGCCCCTACTTGATCATCTGGTATCAAAGCCTTCCTTGACTTGGTCTCACTGTTGATTCCATCTCATCTCTGGACATTTGAAAATCTCTTTTCTTAGAACTTCCTCTCCCTATAGGCAACTGGAAAATTCATGTTCACCCACCATATAATCCTCCCAGGTCACTCCAGATGGAAGTTTCCCCTCCTTAAGTGTTTATCAAACCAATGCACATTACAGGCCAAAATACCCAGCACACTAATGCCAACTTTTTGGCCTCAGGATGGATGAGAAGGGAAAAGTTTTGGGGAATGATGACCTGTTTGGTGTTCCTCATTTATTCTAAGAAGTACAGCTCCATTCAGTCTACATGTCAGGTTGATCCTGGCTGCCACTGTGGAATGAGTGAGCAAGGGGACATCTGTCTTTCTCGACTACCGACACTGAAAAACTGGTCCAGATTCATCCTTAGAGGTTTTTTTTTCTGTTTAACCTGAGGAGGCTCATTTAAGTAGCCTAAGGCATTTAGTAAAGATTGAGGTGGTGGGTTTTCACTGCTAGATCTATCTCCTTTAAAAAGGTAACTTAGGCCCTGGCTGGGTAGCTCAGTTGGTTAGCATGTCATCCCAATATGCCAAGTTGTGAGTTTGATCCCCAGTTAGGGCACATACAAGAACCAACCAATGAATGTATAAGTGGAACAACAAATTGATCTCTTTCTAAGAATCAGTAACTTTTTAAAAAGTAACTTAGTTCCTTTGTATATTTAAGAAAATAGTGTCCTGGAGATTAACAGTGGGGAAGGTGGCATGTGTGTTCCTCCATAATGGAGGCAGCACAATGGAAGGGTCTAGTGAGACAATAAATCAAAACAAAACAAAACTCTTAATTTACTTAGAGTAACAGCAAAAATAAAAGTAACCCATCTTCTCAGCTATTTCTGTTTTATGTTCTATGTTTAACCTTAAGAAATGCAAATAATGAAAAAGGTCTGGGGCAACTCAAGTGCTTTAGAAATTTTTCATGTTTAATCTATGAGCTTTGCCAATAATCAGTGTTTCTCATTCACCCACATCTGGGGTTGATGCTATATTTGCAAGTTATGGGAAATTAGTTTACCTGTGCAAATGAAGTACTGATTGTTCAGAGGCTTGTCTCCCTGATCTGACAGACCGATGTGGCAGGGAACTATATTTCTTCCAGGACACCTTCCTCTGATTTCTGACAGAATCTCAAGGACACATAACTCTCTTTTGCTCCTGACATGAAACCAAGACCTCCCTTACCTGGGTGACAGCTTTTCATTAATCTTCATTTGTTTCTGGGGAAGGGCAGTTTATGATGTTCAGCTATTTCCCTCTGACCTGGAAGTGCTTCTTGAATGTCTCCACTCACTCCACATAGAAGTTATGGCTTATTTTAAGAATGGCATAAAACATGGATCCCACAGTCAACAGATACTAATTTTCAGATCTTGTGAAGGAAGGGAATAGATATTGGGAGGAGATAAAAGTCTTTGCCTTTCATAAAAGTTTAAAATCATTCTTGTGATGGATTTCCAGCTGGGTTAGCATAAATACCAATTTTTTCATTTGAAGCACTATATCAATCACAAATAGGTTATCTGTCTCTCTAAGATAAGGTTTAATATTTATGGCTGCAGATGAAATCCTGTCTTGAACACAGTTACCAGTGTCTTCATCCACAGCTCCCCCCATCTTGGGAAACCCATCAGGGTGCTGGAACAGGAAGCTGGCTCTCTGCCTTCAGATGCTGCGCCAGATGTCCCACACGTAAGGGGATTCAACCAGTCATATACTTTCTTCATTAAGACCATACTTCGCTCATTAAAACTTAAAAATTTGATATTTCTTTTAAAAAATCACTGAGAAAAAGAGCTAAAACCATGTTAGAAGTCAGCACTGGATCCCCATAAAAAGTGAATTATTAATGCCAGGGGTTTATCCTCCTCTAGGACCTGGGGTGCTAGTGTTGCTTTATTAGCATCTGGATGATCCCAGGCTTTTAGGTATTACTTGAATATATTATTGGGTGGCTGTTGAAGTGAAAATAAAATGAAACAACATATAAGCTACCTTTAATGTCTTAAAACTGAACACATTGGGATAAATGACATGGGACTATTTACGAGTTTGTGCAGTAACAACTTGAATTCAGAGTTGAGAGAATGGTCACACTACGTGTGGAGGCACATGTGATGTCCCATACAAAAGCAAATTTGAGATTTGTTGTCAAGGCCAAGTGGCAGGCTTCCTGGTTCAGGATCTGAAATGCCAGGATACCTGCGTTGCTGATAAAGCCATCACAAGTTCCAGAAATGCCCGAATGTGAACTCTGAGCAGCCTGTATTTGCACTGCCAACAAAACCTCCTTGTGTTCCCCAAACTCCAGAGCTGGGAGCCTGGAACATGCAAATCCTCTAACCAACCAGTTCAAAGGGGATGGAAGGCTTTAAATCACTGTGCTGTTTCTGCTTTGGCAACCAAACTGCAGGCCTTGAGAAGGGCCCAGCACCATGTCCTATCCCTGAGATAACTTTCCAAGTTGTTTTCCAACAAGACTGCTGGTGCTTAACAGATGGTAGAGGAACCACTTTTATTCTCAGTGCCATCCAAAATCCCGGAGACTCGATTTTAGAACCATGAGTGGTAAAGTTGGAAGAAAAGAGAAAAACAGTAATATAATCTGATGTATTTTTCTTTTCTAAAAATCTACTTTGACTGCAATTAATTAAACATTTATTAAACACCTACAACATGAAAAAAGCATTCTGCTTCAGTGAGGTGTAAAGGAATGTACAAATTAAAAGGAAATTTAATAAGTATTATCTGGCAATCATTCTGAAGCATAATTTGATTCTTGACTTCATTTTAAGACAGGCTTCTGGAAAGTCATAGAAGCTCCCTGTCTATGTAGGAGGGGTATTTAAACCACTGTTTCTCACCAACTGGCCAGTCTGCTTCTATGCCTCAGATGCCTGTCCTGCAGGCTACTCGGACAAGCAGTCTGCTTCAGGGAAGTGTATCAAGAGGGGATGGGGCCAGCAATGACAGGAGCTGAGGTGTCCTGACTGATCCACTTTGCTTTGTCTCCTGTGCTGCTTTTTCCTCTGTCCTTTCAGCCTTCTTGTGTGTCTTTCAGGGTCCAGCTCAAATGTCAATCCCTGATTGAAGCCTTACCCAATTGCTCTCCTCAAAATAAACTTTCTTGCATCTCCCTGAATATGTCATCTGTTGTGAGTCATCACAGGGCAGCAGAGTGCCATTGGAGGCATGGGTTTGGGAACTAGACCTGCCTTTAGCACAGTATGCCATTTACTAGCTCCATGACCTTGGGTCAGTTACTCGGGCACTGTGTGCCTCAGTGCCCTCCCCTGCAATGGGGGGTGCTGATAGTCCTTACCTTAAAGGGATGCAACAATGAAAACAGACAATTTTTCCAAGTGCTCAGCAGTGTGGCTGGCATATCGCAGACACTCAATAAACATGGATTAAAAAATCCATGTTTTTTGAGTGAAAGCTAACTGTTGGCAACACCTGAGACTGATGCCAGTGCTGGGCACCAGGAAGCCAGCAATAAGTACTGTGGGCCCAAATCAGTCTTAACCCTGTCTGTATAGTTTTATTCCTTGTGCACATAAAGCTGTTACTTTCTACCGTGATGTATTGGCTGGCACTACAGTAGAAGGGGACTCTTGGATAGGAACTGAACTTGGGTATGAATATTAGCTACTAACCCCTGCCAGGCACTGCATAAGTGCTTTTTTTTTTAACCTTATCTCATTAAGTCCTCATTACCCTAAAAGGTAGACACAGATGGGGAAACAGAGGCACAGAGAGGATGAGGAACTTGGTACTCGTATCCAGGTCTATCTGATTCCAGAGCTCTGTTCTCTGCCCCGAAATCCCATGCCTCTCTCAGAAGATGACAGAAACCCTCTCCTTAGTTCACAGAGAAACAGCTCAGAATGGGAGGTGAACTTCCCACCCAAGAGTGTGCATTATGAGGGATGAAGTCCTCTGGGTACATAATTAGGATAACAGTCTTTCAATTATTTATAACAACACAACAAAACAAGTAAGGCTTTGGGTTCATGGATACAGAAATAATTGTCAAGATTCAACATATGATTTAATATCTATCTCCACATTATCATCTAGCTTTCATGTAATCAGTGAGCTTCAGCTTCCACTTCTTAATGAGGCAAATGTCTCATGTGGCTGAACTGTACCATTAGCATCAGGGTTCTTCAAGGGCTAATCACTGAGAATTTCCCAGAAAGCACCAGAGTACTTCAAATAGTGCAGAGACAAGCCCAACATAAGCCAGTGTTAATCCAATCTGGCTCCATCCTGCTTGATCCCATCTTTCCCTCATCCTCAGGGACTAGATCTGCTTAGCAAGAAAGAGGAAAGGCACTAGAGATGAAGTGTGGAAGGAAGCACTTGCATTCAGAAGTGGAGTTCTTTCCCTGTCTCTGGGCCTTTGGGGATACCTGGTGGGCATTTCTGTTCTGGAGGAAGTTGAACAGATTGAATGGAAAGGGGGTTGCTTGGCTGGCTTGAGAAGTTTCTCAGGTCAACTCACAGAGAGTGAAGATAATAAGACCAAGGATATATGTAACATGGGAAAGCATATGTGAAAAAGAAAATACCATTCAGAAACCAAGCTCTGAGGCATTTCAGAATCACTGAATCAGAAACCTCATTTTTTAAAAATCCTCACATGAGGACATTTTTTCATTGCTCTTAGAGAGGGAGGGGAAAGAGGGAGGAGGGTAGAGAGACAGACAGACAGAAACACGGATGTGAGAGAGAAATACTGACTGATGGCCTTCCTGCACACACCTGGTAGGGGGAAGGAACCCACACCTTCCAGTCTACAGGACGATGCTCTAACCCAACCGAGCCACACCGGCCAGGGCAGAAACCTCATTCTAACAGACATTGCCAACTTAACATGCCTAAACAGACCTCTCTTTTTTTTTGCACCTCCTGGGTCTTTACCACCATCTACTTGGCTGCTCAAGCTAAAAACAGAGGAGACATTGTGTTCTCCTTTCCCCTCACTCCCCACAACTAATTAAGCCGTGTCTAGCCATACACACCAGCCCCTGACCCTGTGTTACAATACACAAGTGCCTCTTGGCTGTTCCTTCGGACTTGGGACACTGTGGGTAGGGAATTCCAGGATCTTAGGCACCAAACAGTGTCAAGAACAGGTTGATGTGGGCTCTGAACACTCAGAGCCCCTTGAGCCAGTTAGGGCCTTCTATAGCAGGACCCTGTTATCTGGGGGAGGGCAGGGCTGCCCTTGAATCTACCTCCAAGTCTCCTCTGGAATGAGGAGACCTGCATCTTTCACCTCCACTTTTGCCATCCCATTCCAAGTCACCCGTACCTGGTCCATAGCCTCACTGGACCCCTGCCTGCATACTTGTTCTACCATAATCTACTTTGCTCTTAGCTTTGCAACAAACTTTTAAAACTATAAATCAGGTTATGTCACCACCTTGCTTAAAACCTCCCCCTCACACTTAGAATGAATTCCCAACTCCCGACCACACAGACCTTTGCAGGGGCAGCCAGGGACAGGGAGCAGGGACATGCATTTTCAGTGAATATCAATGGGTTAGCAGCATGGGTTTCGGCACCAGGCAGTCTGGGCTCAGATCCTACTTAGCTCCTTACTATTTCTATAAACTTGAGTAAGTCCCTTGAACCTCTCTTAGCCTTAGTTTCCTCATCTATAAACCGGTGGTGATTTTATAAGTATCTGCCTTATAGAGTTGTTGTCAAGACTCACTGGAAGGGTTTGTGAAAAGTACTCAATGTACTCACACTAAATATTATCTGGTAGAAATAATCAGAATAATGGAAACGTTAAGTAGTTTAAAGCTAGGGTCTGACTCTTCAACTGTGAGCTTTCATACGCTTGCTTAGCTGACAAGTCATGCTATCTGTAAACTAAATATGTCAGAAGTTTCCTTGTAGAAGACAAGGTAACAATCAAACTAATGGAACCATAAAACTATGAAATTGGTAGTTAGAAAATATCCAGAATACCATGACAGGACTGTCTAACGTATTATAATCTCAAGAGACATTTAGAAAGCCCTTATTTTATGAGGTTGCACATCTACTGACATCTGCCCTCATTCTGTTGGGAGAGAACAGAAAAACAAACAGATCAAGCCCTGAAGAACTTTCCTATCATTTGAAAGCCCACCCCTTACTCGGAACACCTCCCACCTACAATAGTCCTGACTTGCAATTGTCTAGCCCCTCTAGAGTTGGGTCACCCCCGTTGCTCAGGGAAACCATTATATTTTCAGGCAACACTAATTTTTATAAGGAACATCATATAAAACCAATACTTATCTTTTTTTGGTGAATACCCACTAGTCTTTGTTTCACTCTCTGAAGCTCCTCAGAAGGCATTTAAAATCTCTGCCACATGAGAGCCTTTTACATCATTCAGACAGCTGCTTTGCTCCCAATTAAGCAATCTCTCTTGTAGGTGAACGTTTCCAGGTCCCTCAGTCCTTCCTCACAGCACATGGTTCCTTTTCTAAGGCTCACATTAGCTTCTCTGGTAAACACATTTAGTTGCTTACTGTCAGCTAAAACACGCATGCTTTTCAGGCATACTTCCTCTAAGGCTTAGAGGAAGCCATGCTTGCCCATTAACATTTGTGTTTGGTCTTTTCAATCTATAGGCAGGACTTTGCACATGTTCCCTATCTCATTTTGTTGGCATTGTTTTACTGTTCTAGCCTCTCCAGATCATTCTGCATTATGAGTCTATCATCCATCAGTTAGTGTATACAGTTTCATGTCACACAAGTATTGGATTACCAGCTCACCCATATTCTCACGCTAGCCACTGACAGTGCTGTTGAACAGGACCCTGCCATCTGCCATCCAGACCTGCCTCCAGGTGTGCATTAACTACCACTCTCTGTACTCACTCACCAGTGTGGCAGACATACCCTAGGTGACCCCAGGGACTCATGCCCTTGTGCAATCCCTCCCCCTTGAATGTGGAACCTGGGACTTACTTCTAATCAACAGAATATGGCAAAGGTGATGGGGTGTCACTCCTTTGACTAGGTTACATAATGTGAGACCCCATCTTAGCAGGTGAGAGGGAGTGAGACTCTGTGGCTGGCTTCGAAGAAACTGCAATGTTTTCAGGTGGTCACATGGAATGTGGGTGGCATCTAGGGGCTGAGAGCAGTCTTTGGCAAGCAGTCAGAAAGAAAACAGGAACCTCCATCTTTTAGTTCCAAGGAGATAAATTCTGCCAAGAGCCTCAGGCAGTGTGGAAATGTATTTCTCCCCAGTCGAACCTCATTTGAAAGTGTAGCCCCTCAATGCAACCGCAGCCTGGTGAGAACCTGAGGAAAGGACCCATCTAACCACAGACACTGAGATAAGAAATGGGGGCTATAAGCTGTTGAGTTTGTAATCCAGTGCTATAATCCAGCAATGGGCTCAAGAAACAAGTCACAGAGGCAAAAGCAGGGCCCTTGGAGCTTAGGAGAAAGAGGCAAGGAAAACGCACCTGATGGAAGAGGGAAAGGTACAGACCTTTTCCACAGAGAGAGCTGTGCCTCTGCCTTGTTCTTAAGGGTATCACTGTCAAATGCCTTGGTGAAAGCCAGACATGCTATTTCTCATTCTACTAAGTTAATCAATCTAATAAATCTGTTAATGTGAAGAAATGTTAGCTTCACTACTTTCTTAGTGATCTGATTATGGTGATCACTGCTTCCCTGAAAGCTCACAAATTATTTTATTAATAATCTCTTCTCAAATACTCCTTGGGATGGCCTTCCATTCATGTATGACACTCAGAAATGGGAATCTGTCAGTTGTAACTCTGTGACCTAAAAGAATTGGTCTTGCTTCCCAAAAAGCCCGATTTAGAGTGGTGTTGAAACAGCCAGGCACTGAGAAAATTCAAATTAACCACTCCTTTATTCAACAAATATGTCATGGAGCACCTTTAAGTGCTGCCCACAAGTTCTTAGTCACACCTCTTCTCAAGATGTGGAACGTAACTGAGTCACTCATTTCTAAGGAACAGGATATGGTAGAAGTGATGGTATGTGATTTCTGAGGCTGGATGACAAAAAAGCATTGTGGCTTTTTTCTTGTTCTTTCTCTTGGATCACTTGCTCTGGAGGCAGCTAGCTGCCATGTTGTGAGGGCACTTGAGCAATTTCGCAGGGTGAGGACTGGAGGCCTCCTGCCAAGAGTCATGCAAATGAGCCATCTTGGAAGCAGGTCCCCCAGGCCTAGATCTGGCCAAGATCTTGTCTACATCCTCATGAGAGATACTGAGCCAGAACCACCCAGCTAAGCTGCTCCTGAATTCTTGAACCTCAGAAACTATAAGAAAATAAATGTTCATTGTTTTAAATTGCCAAGTTTTGGGTAATCTGTTATATAGCAGTTGGTAACTAATATAAACATAAATTCGGAATTTTCACTCACCTTGTAGGATTGTAAAATTCTTGATGAGCTGACCATGCTTGGAGTCCACGAGCTTCATTTCTTCCATAATCACTGATAAGTTTGCTACTTCAGTGTCTAGTCTCGACCTCATCATATCTTGTTGCATCCTGAGAGAAACAGAATCCAAACGGATATTGGCCAGTGTGTTATTCAAGGAGGTCAGATCATCTGTATGTTTGGTCAGGGTATCTGTGCAAGTGGTCCTGACTTCGTTCAGATTGCTGGTCAGCGTCCGCAGGTGGTGGGCTGTGTAACTGATGTTGCTAATGATGTTTACAATATCTGTCTCAAAGACCTGGAAGCGTTCCTCCAGCTGGCTGAACTTGATGGCTGTTCTGTTCTCCACGTCCTTGTGTATGTCCTGCAGGTCTTTCAGGTTTTGCTCGTTGGCTTGTGAGGCGGTGGTGATGTTGTCCATCTGACCTGTGAATGAGCTGAGCTGGTTGTTCATATCCTCCAGGGTGTCATTATTGGCTTTGGCCAAGGCAGAGTTATTGGCAGCCAGCGTCTGCAAGCTCTGGACTTTCTCCTTCAGCCAATCAGTGTCTTTCTTGGCTTGAAGGAAAACCTGCTGCAGATTTTGGAAGTCATTCTTGATTCGTTGGATAGCCTGGCTGGTGTCATCCACAGATCGCTGCAGATTAGTGATGAGGTTCCTCTGCTGCACCTGGGTCAAGTTCAGGTTGTTGAGGTTCATAATGACCACATTGTGAGAATACATTTGGCTCTGCAGATTGCCCTGCAGCACGCTGGTATCTTGCTGCAGATTTGTGACATAGCCATTATATGCCTGGAGGGTTTTGTTTACAGTGCTGATGAAGAAAGAGTTATTCTCCAAAGTTTCTTTCAGCTGACTCTGCCTGTCCACCAGTGCATCCCCACTTGCCTGTAACTTCTCCAGCGTGTCTTTGTTCTTGCTGGTCTTTTCTGTAATCTCACGAAGTTGTTGTCGAAGATCCAGAATGTCTGATCTGAAGGTGGACAGTTCTGAATTGGTGCTTATAGCTTTCTTCCCGGTTTGGTCCCCTGGAATAGGATATGTTTGTTATTTAGCTTGGTGGTATGGAAAAGTGTTCAGGTGAGGTCAAAGATCCCAAAAACTTAACTGGTATGTCGTGTATTTTAGATGTAAAATCTGTGCTATATGCGGACTGCTTTGCATTTGTAAAATCTACATATCTATTTTTGAATTAAATTTATTGGGGTGTATTGGTTCATAAAATTATATAGATTTCAAGTGTAACCACATATATATTGAAATTGGGTCCTGGGGAATGGGAAAAGGTGCTGACTATCAGGAGTAACTCCTTTTCTCAAAGAGGGAATAAGTATTTACCTGATTCTAGAGCACCAGGTAGGATATCAAGAAGAGAATAACCTATTGTTTGTTAGATTCACTTTTAAAAAAAATGAAAACAAAAACCAAAGGATAGACTGAGTTATAATCACTTATTTTTAAAATTAACCTCTACAATTCTTCTATGCAGGTTAAAATAATTCAAATAGAAATTTACTGAGCATTTTATAAATGAGCTTTTAATAAAGGGTATTTGTGGTTCTTTTTGATCAGGATTGGTCTTCAGATTTATTTTTTGGCATATAATAATGTTCTTGGGGGTGCTCAACTCCAAAATTGGTTCTTAGTTTTAAAATTAAAAGCCTTTGAATTGAATCACAAGGAAAGAGTCAACACACAACACAAAAATTTTATGTTCTTTTGGGTTGTGTGTTTATAGCAACACCATCCTAAAAAGCTGTGGTCATTTATACAAAGTAGAGTCAGGAAATTCAACTTTGTGGTTCACTCTAAACAGATTACCTAGTTTTTTCAGGTCGCTCTCCACTGCTGTGAGCTTGTCATCATAGGTTTGGCGAGATGTTTCCATGCCACCTGTAACATTGTCCATTTTCTCTACAACTAAGATTTGAAAATCAATGCATTAATACATATAACTGCTCAAATTTTATTTTTCAGTTCCAACAAGAGATCATTTCATTACAGAATAAAGGAAACAGATTGAAACAAAGAGTATCAATGAAATCATGGGGAAAAGCTATTCTTTCAGAAAAATAAATGAGTTTATTTTTACAAGTGGTAGTTTACTTGTAAGCTTGAGAATTGTATGATTTTAATTATTCTCATGATTCATTATTGCCATGGATGGTTTAGAAGTTGTTTGAAACTATTTGTAAGTTTTTATATACAGGGTCTGGCAGAAGTAAGGCCTGCTAGAGTGTGGTTGGAGGGATAATAATATGGGTGTAATAAATTATAGTTTTAATTTGAATATTTTACCTAAAATGTCATATAGTGTGCTTAAGTGTGATATTGTTATGTTACAGGATTATATACTTTTGTAATAAAAAAGGGGCGGCCCTCGTTGGTGTGGCTGTGGCTCAGTGGATTGAGTGCTAGCCTGTGAATCAAAGGGTCACAGGTTCGATTCCCAGTAGGGACACATGCCTGGATAGCAGGCCAGGTCTCCAGTAGGGGGTGTGTGAGAGGCAACCACACATTGATGTTTCTCTCCTTCTCTTTCTACCTCCCTTCCCCTCTCTAAAAATTAATAAATAAAATCTTTAAAAAATAGATTTTCAAAAAAGGGGCATGTTATTTGTGCAAGACCCTATATAACAGAAGTCCTCAGTCTCTACTGTTTCCTATACAGATGGTCTCCAACTCTATGATGGTGTGAAAGCGATATGCATTCAGTAGAAACTGTACTTCAATTTTTTAAAAATCCAAAGCTATATTTATTGATTTTAGAGTGAGAGAAAGGAAGGGAGGGAGTGAGGGGAAGGAAGGGGAAGAGGGGGAGAAAGAGAGAGAGACATTGATGTGAGAGAGACATAGATTGGTTGCCCCCTGAACATGCCCTGACCAGGGATCTAACATGCAACCTAAGTATGTGCCCTGACTATGAATCGAACCCACAACCTTTTGGTGTATGGGACGATGCTCCAACCACCTGAGCCACCTGGCCAGGACTGCACTTTGAGTTTTGAATTTTGATCTTTCCTGGGCTAACAAATGTGGTAAGACACTCTCTTGTGATGCTGCTACAGCAACCAGCCAGCCACACAATCACCAGGGTAAACAACCACTACTCTACAGTGTATTCTCTGTATTAGATGATTTTTCCCAGCTGTAATCTGATGTAAGTGTTCTGAGCACCTTTAAAGTAAGTTAGGTTTATCAAGCAAAATATAGTCAAAGACACTGAAATAGAGGACAGGCAGAAAGTGACCAGAGGAGAGAGAAGAGGGAGTTTCAGGGGAAAAGGGGAAGGGTTTACAAGAACAAAGTTAAAAGACACATGGACAAAACTAGGGGGAGGGTAGTAATGGGAGGGAAGTTGGGAGGGAGGGATGGGTGGGCTGGATTGGGAGTAAAGAGGAGAAAACTATACTTGAACAATATTTAAAATAAAATTAAAAAAATAAAGTAGGTTAGGTTTATTAAATACATTTCTGACTTTTGATGGGTTAATTGGGATATAACCTGATCATCCTAAGTCGAGGAGCACCTGTGTTAATTTCCGAAGATGGAGTTATAACGCTGGGATCATTTACAAAATTTCACTGCTCATCACACTCCCAACCACACCGGGCAGGTAGGACTCATCTAGTAGGAGATTTCATGGCAAAGAACTCCCAGCTCAAGTCAATACACAAAGTCTTCATAGAAGGGACGCAAAATCAAGAATGTTTGCCACTTTCCATCTTGAGTTTCACCACTGAGGCCTGAAAATCTGCTTCTCCTTAGTGACAAGTAAATCTGTAGTTTATCAGTTCCCAACTAGATGCCTAAATTTACAAAGAAGACTTTTAAAAAAGCATTCTCTTGATTACACATGATAGAGTAAGTTAGTGATGAAGTGTTAAATAAAAGCTTCTGTTATTGCTTTTTCTTGGGAGGCAGTATTCTCTGTGATTATGAACAGAAGCTTATCATTTTCAAATGTCTAATAAGAGTATATTTGTCTAAAAGTGACTTCTGTGAGATCCAACCTCTAGCAACTTGGGATGAAATCTGACTGTCCTTGCTATAACAACTTTTTCATGATGATTTTATTTTTTTAAGCTTGACTTTTATATATTAATTGTGAGCCAGTGGATCCAATTCATTTTATTGATTGATTGATTGTGATTTTGAGAGAATGTTTATTAAAGCTGGGGACAGTTTAGGGTAGAGGAAACAACAGGAGAGTCTAGGCAGTGCTCTGCTTTGCTGCTCTTAGCAACGTTATAGGAAAGAGGTGAGCCTCAGTGAGGCTGCTGTCAGCTCATTGAAAAGTGAGAGAACAGGGGGACTTGGAGACAGGTTCCGGGGGTTAGCCTGGGATGAGCAAATGCCTGTTGCTCCCCTAGTGCAAGTCCCACGGGGACCCTTGGAGTTAGGAGAGAAAAGTGAAGATGCACGCTTGAGAGGGAAGAAAGGCATAGGTGTGCTCCAGAGAGAGCCTGTGGGTCCAGTTCATTTTATTCATCAAGTGTGCCACCCACACATGATTATGTGAGAAGATTCTCCTGGCTTCTATTAGGAAGTAGAAGTACAGTCCTCCGTGTCTGCGTGACCTAACGTGAATCGGCTTGCTCGCTCCTGGCACCTTCCCTGGAGAAGCCTGTCATGCTCTCCCTTAAACTTCCACAGTCTGGCCATAATGACATGTGTGCATTGCACCAAAATGCTTTGTCATCCTAGCCTTTCCACATGTTCTTCTTTCCACCTAGAATGTTCTTCCTGGGCTTCTTTACCAAGATAAGACCTACTTCCTCTTCAGGATTCAGCTCCTCACTTCCTGTGGGAAATCTCTGCTGAAATACATCTTGCAGAATTCTCTTGGCAAGTAGTCCCTTCTCAGTAACAGAACTTACTTCACTGTTGTCATGGCTTGTTTACTGTAAGGTCCTCGAAGGCAGGAAAATTTGTATTCAGTTTTATGTCCAGCTCTTAGCTCAATGTGTGGTACTTATAGGTGTCCAACATATATTTACTTATACCATTTATTTAAATTAATAGGACTCTGCCTGCTCACTGCTGAGGCCTGTGAAAAAGTGGTTGAGCTAGAGGTCATGCAAACAAACATACACACCAACCCAGCCTGGGAAGCCCTACCACTGGCAATGAGTGTGACATCTAGTGGAATAATTATTGTTTTTAAAAAATGACTACATAGACAGATACAGTTATGATAATCTGTACCTTAGGGATGTTGGATGGGCACGCATACTCCTAATCCCTGGAAACTCTAAAGAACAAAATGTTTCATCTGCATTTTAGCAAAGCTAAACTTTTAAAAAATAAAATAGGGGATGTTTGTAAGTTTAGATTCAGTTCTGATCCTCAAGTCCAAACATATGCCTCCATCTGTCCTCAAACCACACACAAGATCTTAAGTCCTGCCTTTTTTTTTTTCTTTCCTGGAAGCCAAAGAAACCTCTAAATATGCTGACAAGCAGTCATTTTCTATCCTCTCCAATTTTTCTTCCATTTTAGTTTAAAAAACATAGACCTGTCATAGACAGATAATTCAGATTTCCACAGAATAAAAGCAATAAATCCATTCATTAAAAAAATCCTGTTAATTTTCACTTTGGTGCAGCAAGGAAACGATCTGCCCTGCCCACAAGTGCTAACGAACTGGTTCCACACACTGGGGCACGAGTCTATGTTTAAAAACAGGATCTGGGTATAAAGCTACAAACTTCAGAGTTGCAAAGCTGGCAGCTCGAATCTGCATAAAAACACTGTGCTGATGGAGATCCAGAACACACTTGCTGTAATAGCACACGGAGTTTTCGTTGGTTTTTACTCTTCCTAGCACAAATTCTAAGAATGGCAGAGCCATCCTTCCTTACCCTAGAAGTTCCCAGTCTGTAGACTTCAGTTTGTAGATTGCTTTCATGTGAGGAAAACAAACATGAAACACAGAAGGGTTACTAGCAGTCTGATTTCTCATGGGCTCCCCTTTATTGGAGATTGTTTCTTGACAGAGAACTCTTCTTCCAGAATATCAGTGCCGTAGGTGTTCTATCTGAAGAACTGTCCCTCTTCAAGTACCCAAAGCCTAATAATTCTTTAGGATAATCTGACAATAATACCTTTTCTACAAAGGGCCTTGGGTATCATTTCTTGGCCTGGGCCACTAACCTCCTCCTCCCTTGTCTTGATTTCACCCATCTTTTAAGACACACTCCAAATCTCTTCACCCATTGTGCTAAGACTTCCCTGACAATTTGATTTCCATTCCACACCAACTGAACTTTTATCCGAATGGCAATAACAACAGCCTCTATTGAGTACTTACTCTTTTGCAAAATGCACTGCACCATCTCTGCAGCTAATCCTTACAACTCCTATTTTACAGATGAAGAAATTGAGGCTCAGAGATGGTCAGTACCTTGCCCAGAGTCACACAGCTTGTAAGTAACTAAGTGGCCAGGAGATCTGACTCTACAATCCATGCTCTAAGTCTATTGCCTCCCACTTACTACTTCTTTATTCCTAAATAAGGTTTTCTCCAATAAAAATCTCTTGAGGGTAGAGATTATGTCTTGTCTTCTCGGAACAGTCATCATCCTCAGATGTTTACCAAGCATCTACATGTATGTGGCACAGTGTTAGACACTGAAACAAATGTTCACGGCCCAGTCTTTGAGGGGAGGTAACAAGAGCAGAGCACAGAGCTCCTGCCTGGTGCTCATGAGTATCTGTACCAGACTGATTGTGGTACTAAGGGGAAACACACCCCCTCATTGGTACCTGGGGCTTCCCAGTAATACCAACTGCACTCCCTGGAATGCAATAAAGACATTTCTACTTTGAACACCGTTTTAGATTTTCATTACAAACATACAGAAGATACTGTTGTGGGGTCTCTAACAATAGCTACACACTGATCTGACGTACATTTTGAAAGCCTACTTGGTCACTGCTACTTTGGCAGAGTTTAGCAGCAAGGTAGACATTCTATGACTAGGAATGTTGAGTTAAAGGAGACCCTTACTGAGAAAGATTCAGATTTCTGTTTTTCTTCTTTATTCTAGTTACCTTCAGATGGATGCCTTGTGGGCAGGACAATTGAGTAGAATTTTCTTACTCAGGGAATATTTCAGAGGAAACACAACCTACTGAACTTAAGGGACGGCTTCTGCCACAGAAGCTCCATTGATGGTTGATAAAACGCCCAGGGCAGAGGATGCACCAAGCTGTAACTGTCCAAGAATATACTTTCTATAAAGCAGCTGATGAGCCTCATGGTCACAGTTACTGTACAGACCATCTGGGTGACTCAGGAGTCCTCTGACTTGTTCAGCAGATTCTCTAGAAGGAACTTAAGTGATATCCTAACTGGTCGCAGTGTAAGTAACATAAAGGAAGTAAAGAACATTTTGAGGAAAACATACGGAGTTGCCTTTGCTAACTCCTATAAATAAGGAGTTTCTATTTTATTTCCTTTCATATTCTTCTTCAGAGAAATATCCTCTTTCACTGAATATTTTTCTTTTTTAAATGGAATTTTTTTAGACTTCAAAGGGAGTTGTGTGAAGGGAAAACTGGGTTTTATCTTTCTGCCTCTCACAATGTGGAGTCACCAGCATCTTATCAGCAAGAGAGGACCCACTGTACAAGAGAAAACACATCTGGAAAATATCAGCATTTTAGTTCATTAAGGCTGTTTGAAAACCGAAATTGCATGTTGTATTATCTTATTTTTGTCAGTGGAGGCCTGAGGGATGGATGCTTTGAAAAAGGGAAAAGACGGGCAAGACAGTCATCTTGCCTCCTCTTGTCTTGCTCCCTCAGTCTCTTCTCCCCTCCATCCTGGTCAGGTCACACCCTGCAGAGCAGGCCAAGCCAATCTCCATGTTTTAGGTTTCTAGGTAGGGCTTTAAGTTGCTGTAATTCCCTAAGAGCAGACTGGCTTAGAGGTCCCTGGCACTGACTGATTGTCTTTACACATGTCAGCACTAATTCACAATCCATCTAACTATCCATTCTCTCATTAATTCATTCAGTAAACTTTACTTGATATCTATTAAGTATCATGAGGCAAAGTGCCAGTGGGAGATATGCCAAATAAAAGATAGTCTCTTGTGTTCATGGAACTTATAGTTTGGGTGATAAGACAGACCAGCCCACTGGCCATGATGATACAGTGTGATGAGTGAAAGTAAATAAAAGGTGCTGTGGGAACAAACAGGAGGGCACCTAACTCAGTGCCGACGGGCTTGTTGCAGGACACGTGAGACAAGTAGGGAAAGGAGGAGTCATGTAGGTGGAAAGCAGAGGAAAGGTTTTCTAGGCAGATGGACCAGCACACACAAAGCAAGCCAGAGCCGAGAAGGGCTTTCCAATGTTATAATGAAGAAAATACCTGTGCTTTAAAATAAACAAAAAGAAAAAGGAAAAGTTAAAAAAAAACACCCTCCTTTGGATCTTTTTGTATAATTCTGAAGGCATAAAGATCCTATACCTTATTTCCTCGTGGAAAAATTACAAAATACCATATGCTGGTATACTCTTCAAACCTTTCTCATTTCTCATCTCTCTTTCAGTAAATGTTTACTTTCATCATATCACAGAGTACTGAGCCCTAAAGATATTTATTAAATGACTGTTTGATTCCAAGTTTCTCCTTTATCTGGGTTTGCTAGGAAAAGTCATGGAGGAATGATAATGACCTAAATAACCTAGCAAAGGAGGAGAGTCTGAATTATGTAGGACATAAAAATCCTCCTTTCCCCGATTTGGGCTCCCTTCCCCACCACTGTCTAGCTCTTGCACTGATTAAATAGCCTGGCTTAATCACTTGCTCTGTTAATCTTAGGCTAGATGAACTAATCACAAGTGAATGAAATGACCTGGTAATTTCCCAAATTTCCACTACTCAAATTCATCACTCAACACACTACAGGAAGCACACAACTTTTCCATGTATGTGTCCCTAGAGTTGGGACTTAACAAGCCTCGACTATACTGAGTATTTTTAAAATGTTTTTCCATTCTAATGGCTACAGCTGTATAAATGCAGTTTTGAAGAAGAAAGGAACAGAGAAATATAGGCACTTACTTACTGGGACCAACTATAGGACAGGTGATTTAATTACACCATCTTTGCTCATCCCAATCACTTTGAAAAGTGGCATTATAATTGTCATTTTAGAGAAACTGGAAACTCTAAGAGGCTGTGATTCATACCCAGGTTACACAGCCATGCAGAGGACTTGGCATGATGCTTGGAATGCCCGTAAGCACTTAAGAAACACTCACAATTGCATTGCAAATGGCAGAATCAAAAATTGATCTAGGACGGTCTGGCTCCAAAACCCGTTCTCATTCCAGTACACTGTGTTTCCTCTGGAAACCACTAGACACTGGGAGAGAGGTAGGAAGAATTACAAGTTGGAGGGAATTCACGTTGACTGTTTCCCTTTCTAGGCCAAGTCTACAGCCCAAGGAAATGAGAAAGGAACGTGTGCGATTCTACGCTGTTAATCTGTCACTTCTGAAGGAAGGCAGCCAAGATGGTGGCTGAGTGAAAGGTTTGAGGATCAGCAGATCCCACATCTGCCTCTTGCTGAAACCAGATGATACATCTGCCTCACGTGTCTTTGACGGGAAGGCTTCCCTGGCTATTTTCTATAAAAGGGGTTATATAGTTCATGATTCTGCATCATGACACCTTCTACCCTTGGTGTCTGGAATGGGTACAGGGCTTGGGGAAGGGGACCCCACTTTGTCTTCAAGTTTAGAGGATTCAGGCAAAACTCCACCATTGACCTTAATCAGACACATTGAAAGAATGTCTAACATCCCACACAGTGCAATTGAGGTAGTGGTGTTGTTTCTGCGTTTAATTTCTATGGGACAATATTTTTATGGAGGTATATAAACCACAGCGACCACAGTAAATGTGTGGAAGAGCAACAAGGGGAACTAGTGGGCCAGTCCCTGGGTGAGATGTCCTATCTCTGGAGATCCTGCGTTTGGCTTTCACATAACTTTCCTGTGTGCTCACTCCATGGTTTCCACAGGGCCTCTTAGAGATAAAATGAAGAAAGACAGAGGAAAAGGAATAGCTGGAAATAGGCAGGAAAAAAACAACAAAGAGGAAAAATCTTTATATCTAAGAGAGGGCTGTTATTATTATTATTAAAATGAGTTGAAAGGAATTGCTACTTTCACCTTCCAGACCCTATAGCTACAAGAAGCTGAAGATGTAAAAATGAAGTTTAGGATGTTGGTTCTGCATCTGAGTAGTATTCATGAAATACTTTGTATTTGTAAACATGGGTTTTTATCATGTTAATGAAGGGACACTTGCAATTTGGGAGGAAAAGGAAAGAGTACTTACCTTTGTATCCCAAAATGGCTACTGTGATTGTTAGCAAGGCACACAAAATGTATAATAATATGATAGAAAACTTCAGCGCCCAGTTATTTTTACATTTGGTACATTGTGTTCCTTCCTGAATACCTGTAAGAGAAGTCAAGTTTTAATAATAGTGAGTAAAACATCACTTAGAAGAGCATACTCTTGCATTTTGTTTCAAATGTTATGATTAAATATAACTTTTTACATATGCCCTACTACAGGATGAGTTGTATTTTAATATTAAACATAACACTTTGGCAACACAAGTACTTTAAATATTACCATGTTGTTATTAATGTATTTGATATGACTTGAAAATAACACATAACTCTGTTTTGAGAATAGTTTTGAACCAAAATCCACTCTGATAATTATAATTTCAATAAAAAATTCTACATGACAGAAGATTTAAAGTACCTAAATCTACTTGTTTCAGCCATTATTGAACCTACAGCAATTCAAACACAACCAACCAAAAAAAAATTGTGACTTGTCCCTTGATGTTTGTTTCAATGGTGCGCTAGAGCTGGTTCCTACTGGTTTGAAAAGGTCTAATGTTGAATTTGTAGGAACTTGGGGAGCTGATTATTAAACTGTTGGCAGCTTGAAATCAGTCTTGGAGGGAGTAAATACACTATGAAAATTGCAAGCACTATGCATTATGATCCCACTCCCTGCTCCTAAAATGGTGTCCCAGCATGCCACTGGCTGTAAATATTCTATAACCTAGAGCAGAAATATAGGTACTTTTATTATTAAAATGCTCAACATGTAACCATTTATATATATTACATATATTAGAAAACTGATACTGACCCTTATTTATCACAATTATTTAAATAAGAATTATGAGGATAACTAGAAAAATCAGATCTTTTTGATGAGATAAGGTAAATGTTGACATCACAGTTCAACTTTGTGAAAACTATTCTAATCTAAATGATAAACCATCATCACTTCTGCAAGTGACTAACTCACAAAAGGGAACTTTCCATTGGATTGATTAGAAACGCAGAAGACAAAGACTATGGATATTTTAATGTGAAAATCACATTATAAGGAGTACTTGGCGATTCCTTCTTTCCCTGACCTGTTTCCCACTGTCTTACTAACAGCGTCCCCCAGGAGCAATAGCACATAAAGTGTGTTGCTCACACTTCTCATCTTCCATAGCTGTGCTCAATAACTTTTGATGAGTAGGTTGCAGGCATTAAACCACAGCCAAAGTTTCTCTCCTTGGGTTTGTGATTTCATGCATAGCACCCTGCTTCAGTGAGAAGAGCTCAGCTGTGTTTAATGCAAAATGATGAGAGAAACAGCATAGAACAATGACTCGAATTTAACTTTCAGGGTTTTACCAATGTCTCCAGTGTCCTGGGCCAGAGACCCAACAGGAGGGGGCTCAATTTGTCCCATGACTCAGAGTAGTGATTCTAAAACTCTGGTGCATCAGACTCATTTGAGGGGTTCATTAAAACACAGCATTTCTAATTCAGGAGGTCTGAGAAGGCACCTGTGAATCTGGACTTTGGGCATGTTCCCAGGGGATGCTGATACTGCTAGTCTGGGGACCATGCTTTAGAGTGCTTCTCAATTAAACCATAAGGTGCTTACAAATCCCATTGTTCAAATGCAGATCTGATCCAGCAGGTCTGAGGTAGGAATTAAGATTCTACATAAGATCCAAGTGATTCCTGGTCGGAGAGATACACTTCGAGGAGCCAAGATCTATTTTAGATGATGATCATGCTGGATCAACCTTTGGCCAGCCAATTTCTTGAGGATGGAGCTTTAAACTCAGACTCATCGATCAAGCAGACCTGGTGTAAATCAGCTTCTTGGCACCATGGTTTTCTGATTCCTTTTACTTCTTTTTCTCTCTGTCCTCTTTTAATTGCTACCTGGATGTCTCAGCACCACCTCTCCTGTCCAAAACTGACCTTGACACTAGCCCTGACAACACAGATCTCAAATTTTCACCCAACTTTCTTATTTCCATTCAACCTAAAAACTACTACTCTCCTAATCCCCCCAGGGTTTAAACTCAGAGACACATGAAGTCTTCTCTTACACTTAATCTCTAACTCACTCAGTCTCCAGGCCAGGCTAACAGATCTTCCTGTGGGATATTTTTATCATGATCATATCTAGTTTACTGATGTTCACTTACTGCTTATACTGTACTAGGTACTTTACACACAGCATCTTCAATCCATATAATAACCCTTTAAGGAAGAAATGGTAGTGAGAGCAGAAATGACATTCCATAGACATCACAGCCAGGATTCAAACCCGAGTCTTTCTGACTCCAAAAACTGTGATCTCTCCACTACACTATGGTGCCTCTCACTAGTCATTCTTTCCTCTCCATTTCCACTGCCATCATCCTAGTGTGAGATCCTTTAATCTCAGTGACAGCTTCCTTTTTCATTCCCACTGGAATCCAGCCTCACCCTATACTAAACCACTGTCCTCGTGACAATGCCAAAAAGAAAAAAACAAAATAACTTTCATCAGCTCACCCTGAACTAAGGGATGAACACTCCCCTTCATTAGCTCTTAGACTCTTCATAATCTGGCAGTTTAACATGAAACACAAACTCTTCATGTCTAGTTAGAGTAAAAATATTTTTGGAATTTTGAGAGGGAGAAGTATAGGTAGACCCATGAACGTACCATATTTCATGTTCAGAAACAATAAACTTGCTTTGGTACCAGCTGTAGAACACAGAAGGATAACAGACATAGGGATGCTGACAGGCCACCTTTGGAAAGGATGGATGATACTTTTATGGTTGATGGGAGGATTTCATTCCTTTTGGATTTTAGGACCATGGTAGAAGAGCTCTTTATGCCTCTCCAGGGCTATCTCTTACATTCTATTAGAAGAACCTCCGAAGACTTGATCAGAGCAGGGATTATGGTAGATAATAAAATATGGGACTAGAAGGTTGCTTAGAGGCCATCTGTTACTGATGGGGAAAGTGAGGCTGGTGAGGTAAAGCAGAATCAGAAGCCACATGTCCTAAATCCCAATACAGGGCCATGTGTGCTAGCTCTGTGTTTGCCTTGAACATCTTGTACACGTGGTGTTTGTGCAGATCCACTCCTAGACAGTTGACACTGGTTCACATTCTGAAGAAAAGTTACTTCCTCACAATGTGCATTTCTCATCGCTGACTGTATCAGCATTTAATCAATATCAGATGGCACCACCTGACTTCCCTTTCCACTTGACCCAGTTTTTCTGTCGTGTTTTTTCTTTCCCCTCCCAGACTTATTTTTAATAAGAATTCTGTTTTATCTTTCTCTCTCTGCCCTCAGCTGGGAGGACATAGGAATGCCTACTACAAAGAGATCCTGCTGGCTCACGTAGCTGGAGGACCCCTCCTCCTTGAACCTAGATGGTCACAAAAAACATTCAAGAGAGATATCCCCTGGTTAGCAGCCTTTGTAGTGTTTGTTTTCTTAGCATTACTTTCCAGAGACTGGGGACTCTGTTCCCATTGGAGGGGGTGGGGTAGGAAGGGCAAGCAAATGGATCTGCAGAGTGTTGCGGATAAGAGATTCTAGTGCAGGAAGTGAGGCGGTTTTGCCTCTTACCACTGAGAGGTCCAGCTGATCAAAAAATGTGGTCCAAACAGCACATTTTTTATTCAACAGGCCACAGACTGAACGTGCCTGAAGGTTCCATGCCTATTGGTTATCCCTCTTGAACTACCTCCCACTGGATTTAATTCTTGGCTCACATTCTGAATATATTTTCCTGTGTCCAAGTCTTTATTATACAAAAAAGTCCTGGGGTGCAAGTGAAGCCAAAATCACTCTGGTTAACTCATTGAGTATGCTATGGACGTTCAGAATAGGCTGACAATATGGTCCCCGGTGCCCAAACTCAAAAGTTCCCTGTGTTGCTCTGTTTCCAACCTATGTTTAAAGGAAGAAGAGTGGGGGTGGGACGGGGCCCCCGGTCGGAGGCGTTTAGCCCGTTGAAGAGAATAATTGCAACACTGTAGGAGTGACAGTGCAGATGGCCAGAAGAACTCTCCAGCAAGGAGAATTCCTTTCTGCTGTGGTTCTTCACAAAGAGCCCTCCCAAGTGCTGTGGGAAGGCTCTAATCCAGTCTATTTTTCCAATCTTTTAGGAGAACAAAAGAGTTTTTTTCACTATCACATTTTTCTGCCATGTACATCACCAAAGGAAGGCTTGTCTGTTAAAATGGACACAGGCTTGTTAGGTTAAGGCTGGCACTTATGGGCTAGTGGGGGGCACTTCTGGGCTGTCATAATTATCTCAAGTGTCTAGGGCTGAGTGTGTTGCCATAAAGATCATGTTACCAAAGAGAAGCTTCAAAAACCTGGTAGGCTACAAAATCCAGAAAACCACAGGTTTTGATCTGACTTTTGCAATGAACTTTTCATGCGGTTTTTTTATAGTTATTAATCTACTGCCTGATGGCATATATTCCCATAAACCCATGAGAACGACTTGGCTCTAAAAGTAAAGCTGATGGTTCAAATAAATTCCTATAATTAGAATGCCCTCAAAAGCAACAAAACAGTAAGAGTTAACATCCTGGTTAGTTATTTGGATGTTATGCAATAGCACTAGAATAAAAGTTAAATATGTAAACACGTTATTAAGGTTTTCTTACTATAAAGGCTATTTACTGAATGATGGGATATTGGTTTAGTTAAAAATTTTTTATAATAATAAGTAATTTAGTTCCCCAAATACAAATCCCAGCCCCGGACACCTTATTATGCCAAGTTTCCCAAACAATGTGGAGAATCATAAAAATGAAAGCAAGACAAAAACTGGCAATGAAATAAGTTTCTGTGCAAAATAAATAAAGCCTCACAGCATCTCTGTACTGAGAAAGATGTACTCAAATCAGAAAAATTATTTAGAAGAGAGTTTTATGAATTTGAAATCTTCAGCATTCATTCTGAGCTTATATTGATATGATGCACATTTACCAAGGATATTGTTTTTCATTAAAAGGGCACTGTATATATATGAGGGGGGACCCAAAACCCCCCTGGAATTATCTGATGGAGGGCAGGCCCCTTGTAGTACAGGCTTCCCCTGCTAAGTAAGTGTTCTAGGAACCTACCTGTATCAGTGTACCAGCTGGTGTTGTGAGAGGCTGTGCTCAGCTCCAGTAAAATTTTTTGAAGACTCTTTCATTGTGCTTGCCCATTTCACGATGGATGATTTACAAGTGCACCTGCCCATACCACACTGAGTTTTCAGCAGTTTATGGCCAAGACCGGCATGACTCCCATGGCCCTACCCATTCACCTGATCTTGCCCTCAACGACATTTTTTTTGTTGCCCTCGATGCAAAAAGTCCTCATAGGGAAACGTTTTGCTGATGTGGAATAGGTAAAACAAAAAACCTTTAGTGCTTAGAAGCACTAAAAGACATAAAAATCGACAAATTCAAAAACTGTTTTGAGTAGTGGAAAAAAAGTCTCAGTTGGTGTACTGTATCAAAAGGAAAATACTTTGAAGGTGACTGAAGTTTAAACAAATAAGAATAAATACACAAGTTTTTTATAAATATGGGGTCCCTTCTCATAGATGGCAGTCATTTTGGTTTGGTTTTAATATAAAAAAGAGTGTGTGTTGTTTGTTCCTGGCCTACTAGAAAACAAGTGTTGCAGGCTAAAGCCATATATAATGAAGCCCCTCAGAAATAACAGTGTCTGCAAGCATATAACCGTCTCAGAACACCGTGATTTTCTCAAAGGGATGTATAATAAGGAATCCTTTATTATATGAACTGTACACAAATGCTTTCAGTTCTTAGGAAAGAAATCTTGCTCAGCGGGGAGCTGAACCATCCTATCTCCCACATTTGTCTCTCCTCGCTGGCCCCTTCCTCTTGGCTCTCTTCCTGTTCATTTCATTCTGCGGGCACAGAGTGAATTGTCAACAAGCTTGACAACACATTTCAGCAACCCTGACCACTTCATTATCTGGCACTGCCAAACAATGTCCTTCTATGCTTAGGCACTGAATCTTTAAATGAAAGGACTCGGGAACCTTTAGCTCCAGCTTGGAACATCAGAGTCTGTTGCATAATTAAGCAAGACACTTGCACTGTGCAGGTATTTGGAGGAAGGCCACCGGACATTTGGTGAGTGGGCGAGAGTTTCCTATTGCTGCAAATGCAAAGAGGAATTGCTGAGCAAGGCTGCCATTACTGAGGATCTGATATGGGCCAGGTATGCCCTCCCAGTTATTTACAATTCCTTTAATAATCCTGCAAAGCAGGAACTAAACCCTAATTTAATAGACTTTAGGAAAGTGAGGGTCAAAGAGGATTAGTACTCAAGCCAGTGAGTGGCTGAGCTGGGAGCTGGGCCCAGACTTATCACACATTGCTTCTCCAAGCTTATCAATTTGCAGAGGCAGAAAGCAAAACAAAGCAAGATTAAGGATGCCTAACAAGATAAACTGTAGAAGCTGACAGGTTGGACTTGTAGGAGTGTTCTGTCAAAACAAAGGGGTGCAGAAACATTTTTCCAAATGTTGACAGAAATGGAGAGTAAAATTCAGTCCCTAGTAAGTTAACTATTACTACAGGCTGTAATTTCTTTCTCATTCTATGGTGACATACTTGAGTAGCAAGTTAATTCCACCTAAATAAATGCTCATTATCTCTGTGAGAGGTAAGGACTGGCTTGGAAGTTTGGCTGGTGAGATCTTTGAGCCCCTCAGGGAAATCATCCCCTACCGGTGATGGAATTTTTGGAATGGGGTAGGCTGGGAATGGAAGGTAGCTTCATAATTTCTAGGCAACTATGGAACATGCAGGGGCCTTGCTCACTATAAGCTTAAAGCTAAAACCAGTTGGTTGCCCCTGTTGAGCTTTCTTCTAAAGCTCTAATGTACTGAAACAGGAGCTTCAAAAGCCAGTCTAATGGTTCGTTCATCAACGAACCCAAACAACTGCTGGTGGTTCAGGAGTGCAGGCATTGGGTGAGGTAAGTCAGTGGAAAGCAAGAACATGAAAGAAGGATTGATTAAATGGTGATAAAAAATGAATTTATCTCTACCTCCTTAAGGCTCCTTTAAAAAAAAGAAAAGAAAAGAAAACCTCCTTGGAGTGCATTGGCAAAATCAATTCTTTTTACAAATATCAGCTTGACCCATGGTTCGGAAATCTACAGTACTTTTCCACTGCCATAGTAACAGCTCTCGGTGGCTCAAAGTAGATTCTGGGATACTCACCAATTATCACCCTCTGACCATGAGGGTTCTCAGAACTGCAAGACCAGGAATATCAACTGTCATCTCGGCAAAAATCCATCTTCCCAGCGAGGAAACTACCAGCCCAATGAACTCTACTGCTCGCCCCACTCACACATGGGCCAGCCCTGGCTCAGAGACTCAGGTTTCTGGATTCTCCCCCAGAGCTATTTAGAAGCCCCAAAACACTGCCTACTTCATTATGCTTCTTTCTTGCTACATCCAATTTATTCATTTATGCAAGAAATAAATATGGAATGCCTACTATGTACCAGGCACTGGGTATAATGGTGAACCAAACAGACAAAAACCTGCTCTTATGGCACTTACACTCGTGTGGGGGTGGGGGATATTTTAATATGTTAGAAGGTGATAAATGGTATGGAGAAAACTAAAGCAAGGAATGGGCAAAAGGCATGTTGGAGAGATGGCATTTTAAATAGAGTGGTTGGAGGTGGCTTTGCAGAGTAACATTTGAGTAAAAGCTGGAAGGAGTGTAGGAAGAGCACTAAGTCCCTGGGCAGAGGACTCACTGCATTCACAGAAAAGTCTCCCCACGCCTTCTCCATGTCTGGAGATTTGCCCTCCTTTTCCCTGCCATAGGGAAAAGGAGGGCTCCTCTCTACCAAGAGACTTCTTTTAAAACTTTACCCACACTTAGGTTTCTTCTTTAATTCTGTCATTGTAGGACTTCCATTCAGCTCAATATCTGACAGTCTGAGTGATGGCTATTCTACGGTGTACTTGTAACTCTGATGTGGTTGTGTGAGGAGATGAGGCATGATTACCTACGCTGCATCCCCAGTTGTGTGTTTTCAGATAATTTAAATACCATCTTCATGGCTACCACCTCTTGCAGACATGGGAATTTTATTTTTCTGCGGTACTGCTTTTGCATTTCTCTGAACAAACCAGTACACTCATACTCTGCATGTCACACAGTTTAATGAATATCTGACCAGAATGCAGATTCTGGAAATGGGGAAAGGAGGCTCTGTCATTGCCTCAGTGAATCTCCCTCACACAAATTGGAAGCATGAGCGTCCGCCACATCTCAGGTGCAGGGACTTCACAACCTTCTCTGACACTTTTGTGTCCAGCTTTCTAGGTGATAAGTGACATGCTGGTCTCACTGTCCCACAGGCCAGTGTGTAGACATCCAGGGAGAGGAGTTCAGCTCAGGGGTCTTGCAGTCAAAACACAGACACTCAGAACACCTCCCTCCCAAACAATCAGGGGCTTGGGGCTAAAAAGGAAGAGTTTTCATCACAGGAGGTAGGGAGTGCAGTGGGATTTACTAATCAAGAGAGCGCAGAGCAAAGCAGTCCTTTAGACCCAGACCGAACTGAACCGCAACATGGAGAGCAGTACAGCAGCATTACTAGATTTTGTGTCCCTCAGCACTCATACAACTGAACTGGTTAGGGCAAATATGAGAAAAGCAAGCCCACAATCCAACATTTGCCTTGAGTGTTGTTGCTTTAAAAATTATCATTTGGGGGCAGCTGAGGAACTAATATAATGGTGGGAACCCTACTGAGCTGAGCAGGGTGGGCAAGTCCCAGTTAATGATAGTGTATTTGTTTATCACTGAAACAGCTGTCAGGGCATGTAGAAATTATGCTGAGGAGCAGGTGCTAGCAAAAAAAAAAAAAAAAAGACTAAATCCACTACCTTTCACATACCTCCTTGATTTTAAAAACCATGATGCAAAAAAAAGCAAGGCTCGGGGTGGCTCAATGTAAATGAAAATATCAATCAGCCTGACAGACATTCCTCATTCCTCTATAAGTATGTGTTTTTTACTTTCATCAAGTAAAGACTGTAGTTGAGGATACTTAAATTAAGGGAAAAGTGAGCCAAGATAGAGGGACAGATTTTATTGTTGCTGTTTTAAAGGAATGATCTATTCTGTACTGAATGTAGCCCCAGCTCTGAATCTTGATAAGAAATGAGTCAATCAAATTGAAGTGACCCAAATGAGAGAAAGTTGGCAAATAAATAACAAGAGAAATGGATCTATTTTATAGTCTACTGGTCCAATAGTGAGAGTGTAGCCCCCAGATTTAGCAAAAGAGGCCTGCTCACAAGCTTGTTATTCATACTTGTTAAAACTGGACAAAGGACAGAGAGAAATCACTTCATGGGGCAGACAGCTATGGTTGTAAAGGTCAAAGGAATAATCCTGGAAAATAAAAATGGAAAACCACTACACAAAAAAGTCACAAAGCATGCAGTTGAATATAAAGTAAATGAGAAAAATGTTTGCATACTAAATTTTCCATGCCTCTGTAAACAGTTCATAAATGACTGAGTTAAATTTGGAAAATTGTTTAAAACTGGGATTACTAGATAAAAAGATGGATAAGTACATACACACATTTGTATACACACACAATGTTCTTCCTCTCAAACAATACAGATGCTTTTTTAAAAAGGATTTCTAAGTTAAAATTCGAATTCCTAATTTTCCACAGATTTCTCAGGGGTGTGCTGGAGCCAGCTCACACTGATTGGTGAGATCCAACTGTTCATATGTCTTCACAGCTCCATGTTCAGTGACGTTACCAATCTGGTACAACTGACCCAGAACATTTACACAAGTCGAACAACTGCTCTGTCCATATGGAGCAATCACTTGAGAAGTTTAGGATCAATGGACATGGTGAAGATTGTACAGACCTTTGTTCCTTCTCTCCCCTGTCTGGTCTATAGAGATCTTATATGCATTCTTATTAGTAATATTTATGCACATTAGATATTTTGAATTCAAAACTTTTATGGAAGCTTAATAAATTTAAAATTAATAAGCTCGGTGGGGTGAGATAATCTTAGATTTCCAGTGAAGCTGACAATGGTTAGGGTTCAATTCATACCTGTCTGTTAACTTCATACCATGGACACAGGTTTGACTTAACTCTGGCCAACCACCTGGACAGCAAATTTGCTTCTCATGCGGAGACAACTTATAGAAGGACTGGCCTGATGTGTCATCCACCTGATGCAAAGGTAAGAGGTAGGGCCCAGGAAGTTGTGAAGGACACATTGGCTTCATATGGAGGAAGCACCATGGAGGAAGGGATTTTGAATGACAGCCATTAATCTGGAAGATAGTCTCTTTGCCTCCTAAAATCATGCAGGAATTTAAACACTACCTGACAGGCAGAAAAAAATCCAAGTGTCCAATGGAGCAAGAAACCTCTGTATGTTCAGCAGGTGCACAAATATCTGTGACAGTTACAATCAGACCCAGAAACAGACATAGGAAAACGTTAGAAATAAACCAGCTGAGCTGTGAACAGCACAGGCAAAATGCCTTCTGAACTTTACCTCTTACAGCACAGAATTGCAAAATTTGGTCAGGGCCACATGAGCTCTGGTCTATCACTCAATGGAGATCAGAGGTGCAGAAAATATACACACAATTTCACCTGATACGAAAGTCTTAGGGCAAAACCACAATTATATTTCATGCTCAGAAAAATGAATTTTATTTCCCAAATGGCCAAACAGCTCCTAATTAAGGCAAAAAACTGGTTAAAGAGGCTGAAAGAAGGAGAGTCTTAGGACAAGTTTTTAACAACATCGTCTAATCCACACCTAGCTCAGGGTTTTCTGTGCTACCCCAGTGAATGTGGGCTTCGCAATCAGTATCAGAATCACCCTAGTGGGAGTCACTCATATATTTTATTTCTAATTTGTAGAATACATCTGTTTACATTAAATCCTGGTATACTACATACAGTTTAGAATACACTGAGAGTTCATTCCTTATTATTCTTTAAAATATCTTGTGGTTCTGCCCTGACTGGTGTGGCTCAGTGGATTGGGCGTCATCACCCTGCAAAGTGAGGGGTCGCCAGTTCGAGTCTCGATCAGGGCACATGCCTTGGTTGTATGGGGTATGTGCCAGGGGAAGCCGATTGATGTTTCTCTCTTTTATCAATGTTTCTCTCCCTTTCCTTTTCCTTCTCTTCCCCTCTCTCTAACATAAATAAATAAAATCTTAAAAAAATATATCTTGTGGTCCTTCCCAGTTAAGAGCAGACCTTGGTGGGCTTGGCAGACCAAGGATAAACACCCTTTCTAGAATGAGGCTTGTGGAGGGTTCTTCCTTTCTGGTGCAGTGAAACTTCCCAATCCTACTGCTGGAAAAGCCAGGCCAGTGGGTTGCCTTGCAAATATAAAGGGAGTGCTATTTCATTACCCTCACATTATGTATGCACCAAAGAGGAACTGAAAAAGAAGGATTCAGTGATTCACAAAATGTCCATTCCTAAATGAGGACTAAAATAAAGTCTGGACATAAAAGCTCGTTACTACGCAATGTTCCTTCCTGCCAGAAAGCAGTTGTGTCACAGCAGCAACACTAATAAAGACAGCCGACCACCTGTAAATACAACCTACTGGTTGCCCTGAAACAATCTGTCACTTTATACAGCACTTAGGGGAAACAACACCTAATAAACAACACCTAGTAAAGCAAAGGAACATACACTACAGTAAAAGGAAAAATCCCACTCACAACCGTGGTTATGACAGTGCTTATAAAATTAGAGGCACTAATTTATTAGGGTATACAGAGCCCAAATGACTGTGTGATTATATATTTACTAAATTATATCTATAGGACTATTGCAGAGAAGTAAATCTTGGCTTTGATCTTGGTAGGAAGAGCGGTCTGGTTTCTTTTCTGCTTACTTCCCAAATAGACATCACAACTGGGCGAAAATTACCTACAAGAAATGCTCATTGAAGTGGAACTGGAAGGCAGGGGCTCTGGGTGGGCCCTGGGGCTCAGGGAGGGCTCTTTCTTTCAAAGGTTTCTGCTGGACAGGCCAGAGTAGTATGGAAAGGATTAGACAGTAGGGAATAGAAACAGAAAAAAAAAATTGAGGAAAGAACAAAGATTTGTGATTATTTAGAAATAACAGGAGAAAGGGGAGAGCTGTGGAAACAGGGAAATGAAAATAAACAACAGGCCGCATGAAACAGACTGTAAAGAAAGTTCCTACCATGAGCAGTTTGTGCCCTAACGAGCTGGGAGACCCAACGAGTGGTGTCTGTGCTCGGCTCTCTGGGACATGGAGATGATGTGGATCATTTCTGTTAGCCTTAAAGGGCAGGTTTTAGAGAGTGAAGGGAAAATAAACTGGAGCACAACAGTCATATAAAATTACGTAGACATCCAGGGCAAAAATCAAGCAACTATGTCAGGTAAAGAAATGGGTACCAATCTAACCTCCACTGTTAAAATGCAGTGATTCTCATTCCCCAAACAGCCCATCTGCTTCCAATACTAAGGTTTTATATCTGTACACTTGGTCCTCATAGCATGACAGGACTTCAGCTCTGGTCCTTCTCTTCCCCACACCTCATGGCCAGGTGCCTCTGGGTGACACCAAAACTGGGAACCAAACACTGTGGCTCCACCCATCTGTCAGATACATACCCACTTGGGGCACTTTGTCTAGATAGTAAAAGAATTTTCTTTGATAGATATATTTCAAAGTTCTTCCCCATTCTCAACTCCCTTCCCCCCACCCCCCCCACACTCTCATGAAATAAAAATAGGTAATCGATCGAAGATACCAAGCTCTGTTTATTTTTACTGCACTGTCTCATTTCTATTAAGTCAAGGGCTGTAGGTCTGAAGTCCCCGAGCCATAGCTGGGAGGGAGCACACTACTCAAACCCTTAAGGTGGCGCAGAAGGAGGTGCAAAATAGTTTCCTACCTTTATCATTCTGTAGGATACACTGGGTAATACATTAATACAATGTTGGGCAGTTAGTGACTGAAGAGGACACCTCAAAAGACTCTGCCAAAGGGACATTTAACACAACCTAGGAAGTATATTGATGTCTTATGAATAGGGGATCCATTTTTTAGTCTCATCTTCCAGCAGGAAAAGGCTCTGGCAAAAGGGGTTAAACCTCCTCCCATCTTTAAAGGAAAGAGAGTTTATAGCTCTGTAGCAAAAGATAATAAATCCCTCTGGGAGACTGGTATTGTTAAATTAATTAAACACGGAGGCCATTAGACTCAGGTGGCTCTAACGCCTTGGAGGCCTGCATAAGCAAACCAAAACCTAAGCCTGTAAATGCTTCAGCCTTACGACATTGAAACTTAAGGACAACCTATCACACACGGCCAACTAGGCTTTAAGCTATAGCCAATCACGAATTCCTTTCTTTACTTCCACACATTCTCTGCAGAAGTCTTTTGCCTGGCTCCTGCCAGCGGAGGGCTCCTAACCACTCCTGGTTTGTTACTGCCAGATTGGAATAGATTTTTGCTCAAAATAATCTCAAAATTCTTACTATGCCTCAGTTTACCTTTAACAGTATATTCAAGTTAGAGAGGAGCACAGAATACAGCTCTCCTGTGACAAGGACAAAACTGAAATGCTGGACAGATTGAATTGGTAGCGAGGACACTCTTCATAGTTTCCTCTTTTTAAATTTGCACCTGATAACAACCACAAAGTTTCTATGCAACTGAAAAACAAATGAACAGACTTCTGTTTCATAATTATATTGCTGATCTTATCTATCAAATATAAGCTTATCATATTTATGTTTCTGACGGTAACAGTTTTCCCCCTCCACAGTGATAGATTAAGGGGACACGTTGATGCTTCTAACCCCATCGTGAGAAGTAGACATCTCCAGTGAGACTAAACAGTGGAGGAAAGGGCAGTGTGGACATATGGCAACAGATTCAGACAGGACCAGAACTATTTCCTTAGCCACACTGATGAAGGGTTTTCACCAGTTCCTTAGCCAGGAGGAACTGGAACCTGACATCAAAACCCACTGTATGTCCTTTATAGTTTATTGTATATAATTATGTACCATAAACTGTGCAAGGTTTGCATTCCAGGGCGTGGGATCAGTCATTCTCAACAAATCCTTTTGTTGATTTCTCTAAGTCCCAGCTAAGAACCCGAAGGGCTTCTCTGAACTCGGTGGAAGTGACTACTGTGGCAGAGCTCCAGTGCCCAGTGGAAGCTGTGCCCCCACCGAATTCGGCCTGGTGTGCTTCCACGGTACATCTGCACATGAGCATCAACCAACAGACACACTGGGTGCTCACCCTGCCTCCAGACCCAGAAGATGCCCGGATGTGCCAACATGACTTTAAGGAACCTGTGTTCCTTAAAGCTGCTGGGAGGTCACTGCACTTTCCTGTTAAATTCTTCTCTTTGTTCTGAGCTTGGACCTTGTTTTGCTTGTGGGTCCTGTTCCATGAAGGTCCCAAGGGGATGGGGGGCTTCCAAATACCTAAGGTTTAGGTTGTTGTTTAAACCACTTGGCTTATTGTGCATGTCTGTAAAACATTGCTAGAATTGGAGGTGTTTTAAAGGCAATGAGGAGCATATGAGAATAAATGATCTAATACAGTGGGTGAATTCCTGGTGATTTAGTCACTGAGCAAAGAGGCAAAACAGATCTTGAGTGATAGTACACCTTGATGCCCTCAAAAATATACCCTACATCTTCTAAGAGACCATAAATTGAATTTCTATCTTGGGCACACAATAAATAATATTCGTCAAATATAGAAAGTATGGATTCTAATATTAGGAAACTGAAAGATCCTTTTAATCCCTTTTTGAAATGTATACTCGTACATTTTCATGTGCTTGCATGTAGGCTATCCAATGTTGTAAATATGGCCTGAAACTGCAATGAAGCCATTACAGAAACAAGCAACACGAAAGCTATGACCTCTCTCTAAAAAATGTACACAGACATACATTTGGACATGATTCCGGGTGATTCATGGGCTCCAGAAGCCACTCATAGACCTGAGGCTCAGAACTTGATGCCTGGACTCTCACAGGAAGTATAAAGATATCATAATCCTCTCCCTAAGGAATATATAGGTGCTAGTAAGTTCTCTGGCTGTCTGTCAAAATTAAGGGTCAACTCCATTGACAAACATCTCGTCCATCACTTTTCCTCTCCATTAATTCTCTTGGTTGCCTAATCCAAACAATATTTATCTGTGAGTCCCTGGTCCCAATAACTCATTATGAATCGAGAGTGTAGACCACATAACAACACATTATGAATTGTGAATGTAGACCACAGTTGTCTATGCAGCTAGTTAAGTAACATCAAGGCAATTCAATTCAGAGAGGCGGCAAAGGACAGAATCATCCAGAAGGGAAGAGGCTGGATACAGATACAGGAGAGGCTGGGAAAAGTTCATCTGTTGTTAAAATCAACAACTACAATGCTGACAGTGAAGACCCAGATGTCCCATTAAGAACTGTCCTACTTAAACAGTCCCAAAAAGTTGGCAACTGTCCTTGTGGGAACCAACAGCAGGAGCAGCTGCACTGAGCAGATCACTTTCTACACATCTGGCTTCATCTGATCATGTACTTCTGGCAGCTTCTCATCGTACTGAGACAAAGAGTCTAACACAGTCTGCCCCCCAATCCTGACCTCATCCGCTCTTCCCTTTGCTCCTTCCACTCCAGCCACACTAGCCTCCTTGCTGTACCTTGAATACATCAGACACTCGGCCACAGGATATTTGCACTCACTGTTTCCCCTGCCCAAGACTCTCTCCTCCAGAAACCCTCATGGCTCCGTCCCCAGTTTTTTCCGAGTCTACTCAAATGTCGCCTTGTCAAAGAGAATTCCCTGATCATTCTTTTGAAAGTTGTTAATACCTCCTTCCCATTATCCATCCCCCTTCCTTGTTTTGTTTTTTTCTCCATAGCACTTATCACCATTCAATATACAGGGTCCAGTAGAAGTAATGCCTGCTTGAGTGTGGTTGGTAGGGTAATAATATGGGTATAATAATTTATAGCTTTAATTTGAATATTTCACCTAAAATGTCATATGGTGTACTTGAGTGTGGTATTGTTATATTACAGAATTGCATGCTTATGATTTTGTAATAAGATTTTATAATAAAAGGGGGTGTTATTTGTGCCAGACCTTGTATTTTACTTGTCTTTTGGCCTCACAATAAGGTGATTTTCACGCAGGCAGAGACTTTAGCAGTTGCACTCACTACTGTATCTCCAGGGTCTAGATGTGGGACTAGTACACACCTCGCAGGGTTGCTGAGAGGACTAAATGAGTTAACACATGTAAAACACCTAACAGCACAGGGCATATAATAAAAATTATGTAAATATTTGCTATTTTTTAATTTTTGCTTTGAATTTAATGACAAGCCTAATAAGTAGTTATTACACCAGTTTCACAGGTTAGGGCACTGAGGCTCAAAGTAACTTACTTGAAGTTTCAACATTAATCGTTGGAATAACCAGGATTCGAACCCATATCTGACTCTATGTTCTGTGCCCTTGGTTCCCTCACTCTACTTTGGAAGTCCTGGGACAGAAGAGGCAGAAATCCATTCATTTGGGAACAAGCTCAAAGCCTAAGAAGGCTCAGGCCCAAGGGGTGGGGGGTTGAGGATCAAGTCTCCAGAATCCAGAGATCTTCATACTGCATGAATCTGAAATGGCCTGTGGCATTCTGTTTACTTCCTAACTTCACCAAAAAATGTAAGAAAGCCTGCCAATTAAAAAATGTTTTCATGACCCCAGAAAATCCATGTATTGGTGACATTTATTTTAAACAGTCATTCCACCATAACAGGAAAAAGAGGTAGAGCAGAGGAGTTTATTATAACAGCTGCTTTCATACCCAAAACAAGGTCTGGCTGTTTTTGGCAGGTTGTGCTGCAGCAGAGTTGGCAAGAAGCTGACAGACTGCATGAGTTTCCTTTCAAAAGATCATTTTGCTTCCTTAGAAAAACCCATGACTGGACTATCTAGTGTGAACTGCAGATGTTTGTTCCTCCTTTGCTCCTCTGTCCCCCTGGGGCTTCCACCTTACCTAGGCCTAAATTGGGGCACAAGCTCGTAGAGCAGAAAGAGTGTGGGCTTTGAAATTGGGAAGACCTCAGAATCCAATGCTTCCTTTATCAGCTGCTTAACTCTCCAAGACTGAGTCTGCAGGGCTATTATAAGGATTGGAGTAGGCCCAATTCTGCTCCTAGCACATTACCAGGTACTACTATTACAATACAGTTATCATGACTTTGGGTGGCTAGAGCGGTAATATTCAACTTTTTCACCTCATGGCACACACAAACTAATTACTAAAATTCTGTGGCATACCCCAAAAAATATTTTTTTGCCAATATGACAAAAAATAGGTATAATTTTGATTCATTCACACTGGCTGGTTATTGTAGTGTTGTTGGCATTTTGGAAAAAATTGACAATCTAAGGGAAAAGAGGTCAGTGCCCTTATTAAATAGTCAGGTATCGCATGTTTTAAAAATTATTGGGGCACACCAGTTGAAAATCACTGGGTTAGAGGCTTGATTTCTGATTTCCTCTGAGGGCTCTCCTGAGACATTCCATTTTACAAAATGCACATAGCAATGATTGTAAAATGCAACTCCATTCCTGTTTTTTTAAAAAAAACTAATTTATCTACGACCTTCTCCCTTCAAACCGACCATGTGGGCAAGAAATGGAACAAGGAGATCCCAGCAAGTGTCCTTGCACTTGGAGTCCAAAAGTGGAGGAAAGGGAAGGGACAGAAGGGGACCTAGTGATAGCTTGGAAGGCAGGGCTTCACTGGGTTTTCAACTGGAAATCCTACAGGAAGCGAAAGGCTCCTGGCTCCGAGGGCCAGGGCTGTGCTGGCCTGGCCTCCTGCAACACTGAGTGCACAGCAAGTGCTTGAAACCATTTCAATGCTAATTGCTTCCAGATGGCAGGAGAGCAACCAGCATATGACACACGCAGCACATGTGAGCCCAAGGGGGCTGATGCCCATCAGTGGGGCTGGTGGCCCAAACTCATAAAGAGCCCATATGAGTTAGAAGCAGACCCCCAGCGAGCTCGGATGCCCTAGCTGGATCGATCATGTGTGCTGCTGTGTTCCAGTAATGGGTGTACCCCTGTGTTCTTCAGTGTTTCCTTCAGCACGGCACAGAAGCCACCCCCCAGCCCCCTCCAGAAATGCTTGCTCCTCACATCCAAGTCTGAGATCCAGAGACAGCACAGGCCTTGTTGCACAAAGGAAATGAGCTTCCCAGAGCATTAGGGAGATGTGTGCTGGGCTGGGTTTTTGGATTCGTGCTGTAGTGGAGGGAACCCTTGGCCACTGCTGGCAGCTTCGAAGACCTATTTTTGATTTCAAAAGCCTTTAATCCTGGGTCTATTTAGAGGCTGAACTTGGAGCATTTGCCTTCCAAAGAAACAGGGAAGCCAGTGAGAAACACAGGGGGGCATGGAGTCAAGGGGGCACCCAAGCTGGGCACGTGTAGGCACTCATTCCTGTGCTCAAGCCAGGCAAGGAGTGGGGTTGGGGGAACATGGGTGCGTAGGTGGGTGGGGACTGCTTTCCTTCCCCATTGAGAAGGCTGTGGTTTAATTTAGATGTGAAAACATCCCATATTCCAAATACCAGTTTAGGCAAAAAGAGAATATGTGATTGTGTGCAACTTCAACCCAAACTCCATACCTAGGGGTGATATTACACATATTTAATAAGTATTCTGGCATGGGCACTGACCAGCGAGAATGGATATAGCATGGTGCTTCCCAGCTGACTATCGGCCCTGCCTATACCCCGACAGAGACATTTAAAAATACCACAGCAATTACTTGTGGGTGGAATATCCAACACACTTTCCACTGTTGACATGGAGCTTTCACTGCCTGGCGTTTTTCCTGGAGGGCACCCTGCTCCATGGTAGCCTGGCCACACAGAGCTGATGGGTCATCAGGAGATGGACTATATGCCCAGTTCTGAATTAAAAACAAAACTGTTATAAAAGTAGAATGGCTATTTTAAGTTGCTCCACTGTTTAGGGAAAGTAGCTGCAGGGACAAGTGCCAGGGCTTGGAGAATATTCTTCTATTCCTGAGAAGCTGTGTAAAAACCCCAAGTGTATTGATTTATGAACCAAAATATTCACAGGCCATTGCCACTGGCCCTTCAGCTGCATGACCAACATCGAGTCCCAAAGGGCATCAGGGAGAAAGAACAAGGGAAAAGCACCCAGCTCTCCCCTCCAGGAACTTGGAACTGAGGTCTTCGCAAAGATTGCTGAGGTTGTATTGGGTTGGCCAAAAATTCTGTTTAGCTTTTTCCATAAAATAAAAGACACATTTTTCATTTTTACCTATAACTTAATATTGATTTGGATATTTTGAGAATGTTGGATATCTCTGCTATTGGGTTCTAGTGGGTAGAGGCCAGGGGTGCTGCTGAACATCTTCCAATGCATAAGACAGCCTCACAGCAAAGCATTATTTGGCCAAAATGTCAATAGTACCAAGAAACTTCGCAAACCACTTTTGACACATTCGATCAGTCACACTATCTTCTTACACTGAACAAATCTTTTTATGCGTTTCAGTCATGTTTTTACCTTTCTTGAAATAATAAAGCATAATATGCTGAAAATGTTATGTATCTTCTTCCATCTTCAGTATTAAAATGGCTACACAAAAATTCACCAATTTTGATAAGTGGTTTTTAAATGTATGCTGATATGACAGCTGTCACCATACAATCTAACAAAATTGTTTTGAAAGAAGTTAAAGACAGCTAAGCACTGCTGGAGCCACAGTACAGAAAAAACTAAATGACCTCTTTGGCCAACCCAATAGATGAACAGCTCCTTCCCAGTAGCAGTCTGCACAGCTCTCCATGGGGGAATTCTGAATCCCAAAGGATTTACTAAGGGAACCAT
The DNA here is from genome assembly GCA_004024845.1 of Tonatia bakeri. Taxonomy (NCBI): domain Eukaryota; kingdom Metazoa; phylum Chordata; class Mammalia; order Chiroptera; family Phyllostomidae; genus Tonatia; species Tonatia bakeri. Next base: position 53,685 of record PVIA01009559.1, read on the forward strand.
ATTTTGTCATGTTCTTTCAAGACTCTTCTGACACCGTGTACTTCTTCCCAACAGATTTTCCCTTTTCCTTTTCATTCCTAGATTATACCCTTTCATTCCTCACTCTTCTCTCTCTCTTGCCCCCTCCTTCTCTTTTCCCCCCTCTTTTCTTCTCTCCCTCCCTCCTTCTCTCCCTCTTTCATTCCCCACATGCCTGCTCTCCTCTACTGTCCCTTTCATTCTTGGTGATTCTACTTCTTTTTTTTTTTTTTTCTTTCCAAACAAGTACCCCCAAGAACTTTACCTCGAAGCCACCAGAAAGAACCCTGGATGCCCTTGGGTGACAACTGAGTGGGACATGGTAGACACTCCCCAACCCAGGGGTCACTTTGTTTGGCAAACTAGACCTGGATCGATTGTTCAACCCTTTTATCACAACACTAGATCTTCATTAGAAAAAGTTGTAACAAGCAGAAAAGTTCACTGTTGACCAGGTCTGCAACCTAAAAATTTTGGAAAGGTGAAGGAAATAGAGGAAAACAGGAGGGAACAAGGAAGAAATAAAAGGAACAAAGGGCTGAAGAGAAAGATTTAACTTCACAGTGATTACAATTTAGTTGGGTCAAAGTTCAAAATACTAAAACTGTTTCTAATGTTCCACTAAGTAGCAGTCTCTCAGTGCCTCTGACAAGTGATTTAGGAGAAGTGGTCTGCTCCCAAGGGGGCCCGTGAACCTCCATGCATGATGGTTCCACTGAGAGTCTGGAGTCGCACAGCTGGGAAGGTGGCGATGCAAAGGTCAGGCATACACGGGAGGAGTTCATTCATCAGCACTGACAGGCGGGCAAGCCCATGACAGCGCACAGGACAGTACGGGAGCCATCTGGTAGCTTTGCTTGCAAGACCAGATTAAGAAACCACCAGCACAGAAACCACAAAGGAGAAGATGGAGCTATATTTCCGGAGGAAAAAGCAAAGCTTTCTACCCAAAGCTGAGGTAAGAGCTTTATTTATTTATTTTGCAGTGATGAAGGAAGCCTCCTACTTCCCTCTGATTTGGATTATTTTTAGCAGACATGACTCAGCTTTGATGCCCAACAGGTCTGCCAGTGTCTTTTCCCTGGCCTGAAATTTTTCAGTAGCTTCCCACTGCCTAGAGTACCAAACAAAAACTCCATAGCGTGGCACATAGCATTCCTTTATGATGGAACCCTCAGCTAACTCTGCCCCTTGTCTTCCTGCATCCCTCAGCTCAGACTTCAGAGTGCTTTTATCTCCCAGAGCACATTGTACTGTCTCATGTTTCCTCCAAACGTGCTTTTCCCTCTGCCTGGAGCACCTTCCCCTGCTTGCCCACCTGCCTGCCCACATTTTACTCATCTTCTGTAAACCATTTCAAAACTCTAGCCTGACTTCAAAGGGGCTCCTTCTCCTAGATGTCCACTGCACTTGAACGCCATTTCATTACATGAATTATCTTTCATAATAGAGACTAGAACTGTATCTTTTCATCTTTTTGTCACCAGTACCTAGCATACAGGAAGTATCCCAAACATGTGCAGACTAGTCAGGTAGCATTCATTTGAATTCTACATATGTACACATTTAATCACAGACACACAAACACTCCTCCTGCATTTCTAGGGTTGTAGGATCTAGTGTGGAACCTGCTGCAGAGTTTCTGACCAGGGCTCTGGGGTTGAGACAGATGTGCTAGAACAGTGAGTGGTATATAAGAAATCAAGTTTGAAACTTGGAAATGAATGGCTTCAAATGCTTAGAAATTTCATATGCACAGGCCTCAGCTTTCAACTCAGGCAGAATGTGCGATGTATGTTTGGATGAGAGGAGAGTAGATCAAAGTGAGCAAGAGTAGAGAGAGAAAGGTTCAGGGTTTTGTGCAGCCTCACATTTGGTCTGCTTCCAGCCTTCTAGGAAAACGACTCCTGCCTAGTGGTTGTATATAAAAAGTCTTACGCCATTTCCAATCAATTTAAATTCCACTTTAAACTAGCATTTCCCAAAGAGCCACAGAATGTCAAAGGTGCTAGGATAGGAATTGAGACTTTTAATAAATGTCAAAACCAGTGAAACCAGACTCAGAGCAAGTCAGGTAAGTGCAAGAAGGGCCCCTTCACATTTCGAAGTGTGTGTAAAAAAGTGCAGAAGTGGATACTTATGTATGAAAGAATTTTTGAAACAGTCTGTTGTACTGAGATATAATTCCACTCGCAATAAGTCTGGCACGGAGCTGACAGGTGGAGAAAGGGCTATCTAAATCTCAAATGTTCTGAAGTTCTGAAATTTGGTGTAGTTTGTGTTTAAAACAGTTCACGTCTCATTAGGAAAATAATTGCTGGATTTAGAAATGTCAAGAACTCATTATTTGGGCATGTTAAACAAGCACACAAGGTCTGTGATCTTCTAGAGATCTAAAAAGGGCTACTGCCGCCATGGAGACAGAAGCCTTACTAGAAATTATAGCACTGCTATAATAATCTATAATATACTTACAATGAAGTTGGAGTAGTATTCTCATGACCGCATGCCAGGTACACTATAGGTTAAATGGGCACTGCAGATGGCCAGAAGATAAATTATTTCTAGGATAAAATGTATCTTTAAATTATCAGATATCTGCTTTACAAATCACCTTTCCTTTTCTGAGTTAGGGACTACATGTATAAATCATTCAGACACACCTATGGAAAAAAAATCCCTTTTTCATACACAGAGTCAAGAATATGGATCAATTAGTTTCACAAATGTATGGTCTGACTATTTTATATAGCAAATTGCTCAAAAGAAGGAGTGTCTTTTAAGTGTTCTGTATCTCATCAAAACGGAGTAGGTTTTCCTAACCTAGCAGATTCATGACAAGCAGAAACAGGATTCAGAGAGACTTTGGAAAGCTGTAACTTGGGAGTAAACCTAATACAATAAAACTCAAATGGGATGAAGGACCTTCTTTGCCTTAGCAGTAAAAGTGTGGTAAAAGAATGACCCACATTTCCATCCTGACACCCCACTTATTAGTACTTAGCCCCTCTGAACCCCAGTTTTCTCATCTGTACTATGGGCACAATTATACACACATAACAGGATTATTGTACAGAGTAAATGAGATCACATACTTACAATGAATACAGTAAAAATGGCACAAATTGGGCTCATGTGTTTTATTTTCCTCTTCTTCTCTCCTTTTAAAGCACAATTCCTTTTTGGGAGAGTCTGCCTGCAGACACAGAGTACACTTTCGGTCTGTACTTCCATGCTGTATGTTTTACAAGAGAGTCTCCACATAGGAACCATGGCTTTCTAGTACTGCCTGTGAACCTGTGGGAAAATCCAGCTAATTCTGGAGGATTGGGAAGCTTGTTGCCATGGCACACTTAATCCACATCCTCCTACCCAGCCTTGATTGGTATTAAAAGTGAATTGTGTAATTAAAGAAAAAGTGATCGGCGAAATACAGGAGTAGGCAGAAGTATGTTTACAGTTGTGAGTATATGAAACAGTGAATTCTTATATTATTATTAATTATTGTATTATTTTCCATATGAACAACTGAAAACCTACGTTTGCCCACCCTGGTATATGATGGGAGTAATGGCTTACTAGCAGCATGAGGGAAAAAGATGTAGGAGTTTAAGTGAATAGCAAATCCAATTGCAGTTAGTGATCTGTAACTCAATGTGTAATATGTAGTGTGATGGGGGTGGTGCGGGCAGTGGTGTCTCAGTAGGCAGATGTATATGCCCCCATACCCCAACTCCCTGAATGCCTCATAACATCCCAGAGAGGAAACTAAAGTATCTGCCAGAAATACGACAAGACATGAAACATGACATGAGTGCAGCTGGCTCAGTTGTAAAACTTATGATTCTATTGGTTTTGTATCAATGTAAAAAAATTCAAGATTAAAACCTAAAACCAAGAAACAAGTATGAGTTCCCACTTACGGAGAGACCTACCAAGTCAACAACAGGCTGTACCTTCTCCTCCCCCAACTCTCATGCCTTCTCTGCACTCGGTTGGGCAGCCAGCAATGCCTCTGATTGGTAAAGGGATGGTGGATCTCCACCTCAGGTTCATTTACTACACCCCAGAAGTTTTTCAAAATCTTGCTGATCAGACCACACCCCAGGTCAGTGAAGCCAAAATCTCTGAATGTGGGGCCCAGGTATGATCCAGGTGATCCCAACATGCAGCCAAGGCTGAGAAGGATGGCTCCACAAGGTTAGTCTTGTGCCACCCTGGAGGATGGTACAACTTCAGGGCCACAAACCTGAGGAAGGTTGCAGAGAGGCAGGAGCTTGTTCAAAGAAAAGTGACCAGAATAGTGGAGTTTGGTCTCTGATATAAGGACACTGACAAAGAATATGGAGAAAGAAGAGAATCTGAAGAGTATAATTGGTACTTAAGATATCCAAAGCTCTGTCATGTGTAAGAGGAAACTGTTTTCCCCGAATTGATATCAAAGGGTGGGAACTAGAGAGAAGCGGATTTCTGCTCAATCTCAGGAAGAATTTCCTTAACAAGGAGAATTCTTCAAAGACTAGGAGGCCTTGAGGAATTTAAAACCCCTAGCTGAATGCCTGTGAGCAGAGTGGTGTGAGGCCCCATTGGGCAGAAATTGTGTAAAGGAAAATCAGGCATCAGACAGGGATTAGGCCGGGTGACCTTTCAGGTCTGGTGTGACTCTGTGATTCCAGGTGTCTGTGATTCCAGGGGCTAATGGACTAAATTACCAACTTCGCACAATGAAGAAAAATTTTGTTTAACTCAGGAGAACAAATCCATTATAAGCCTTACCAAATGGATGAACATGAGTGGGCTGGGACATAGGAATAAACCCAAGAAGACTGAAATGCCCAAAAGTTCTTTCCACAGTACCACACAGTTCATTAGAACGATTCAAAATACAGCAATAAAATGCAGCTATACTGAATGGCCTCGCTGTGGCAGCTCTCTAGGAGGCTATCTGCCGATTTAAGAAGGCAGACACTCTGGAGGAGACCCCTGCTGTTTATATGGTTGTCCAAGTTAATTATCCCTATATTTCCAGATGAAGTGAATGGTAATCTGTTTATCTAGGTCAAATATCTGGAGCTGCTTTTGTCCCTCGACAGTTGTACAAAAATACGTAGTGTTGTCCTTTTGGGCATTAGAAGAAAGATCAGGTTAAAAAAAATTGCATTCACTTCTTTATAGGTTCAACACAGTAAGCCCTTATTTCTGAAGTACTCTAATTAGATCCAACTCTAAACAAATGGTTTAAAATGGGATTTAAAAAAATACAGAAAGAAATGAAATTTTGAATTCATGCCATATTTTTGTCTTGAGTTTATAAATATGTTTCCCCACAGAGATAATGAAAATCTGGCCTCTGGCCTCTGCAACCATTCCTAGTAGTAACTCCACTGCTCAGGGAAAAATGCATGGAGCTAGCTACCACAGTCAGCTAATAAAGTGCTGGCATTGGTTACCAGAACAAAGAGGGGTGTTGGAGTGGAGGAAGAAACTTTATATGTCATAATGTATGTAGGGAGGATGTGATTTAATCTGCAAAATAAATAAAATCTTTGGAAGAGGAACGTGCTTCATAATGGTATTTACCAGATGTCCTTTAAGGTTGATCTCATTTTGGATGTCAATTGGAGTGAGCTGGGGATAAAGTAAGGGTGGGTAAGCCAACCAGTGGAGAAATTTAAGATTACCAGGGAACCTGCTGTGGGTAGGAGTCGGGGTTGGGGAGAAGGCCCATTTCTTCAGGGAACTGCAGAATCATTGAGTAGCTAGAGTTACAAACTTCTCTTCCACCATGTCCCTTTGAGCTACTTTTTCTGTACTAACTAGATCCTGTGTATCTAACATTGAGTACCAACAGGCACCTCATCAAATGTGGGTATGTAGTGATGACAGAAATGCTAGGACGTGGTTGCTGCCACGCTGGAGTCCAGCATGAGATGCTGTGAGACCTCCAGACTCAAAGTGCTGTCTGCATCATCAGCATCAGAATTTCCTGGAAACTTGTTAGATGCAGACCCTCAGGCCTCTCCCAGACCTACTGACTCAGAATCAGCATTTTAGCAAAATCCTCAAATGATCCCTATGATCTCTAGAGTTGGAGAACCACTTTGATGGAGATATTAGAGTTTCTATCCTGTTATTTAAAAAAAATTAAATTAAGACAATTTTTTTAAAGAGAAGTTTCAGGTTCACAGCAAAACTGAAGAGCAAGTGCAGAGGCTTCCATGTATTTCTTTCTCCATATGTGCATAGCTTCCCCATTATCAAAATCTCCCACCAGAGTGGTACATTTCTTACAACTGATAAACCTACATAGACACATCATAATTACCCAAAGTCCCTAGATCCCACTAGAGTTCGCTCTTAGTGTTGTACATTCTATGGGTTTGGACAAATGTATGATATATATCC